>JAXCGZ010006485.1:0-39165 GCA_037179515.1 Halocaridina rubra
AGCATTTAATTCAAATCCCAATCTCATTCGGGCCATGAAATTATCAAATAAGCACATTACATATGTGAAAACATGAATAATTTTTTACCTCGACCGGGACTCGAACCTGGGAATTATGATTACTAAGTCAAGGCGCTACCACTACACCACAGAAGGCTAAAAGGAATCCAACCTTATAGATTATATCTGCTATACTTAGGAATGAACGAATTCTAACTGAATGCCACTATGTTCATATTACAGATTCCCCAACCTCACTCGTGGCTTCATTTTAGCATTTAATTCAAATCCCAATATCATTCGGGCCATAAAATTATCAAATAAGCACATTACATATGTGAAAACATGAATCATTTTTTACCCCGACCAGGACTCGAACCTAGGACTTATGATTACTAAGTCAAGGCGCTACCACTACACCACAGAAGGTTAAAAGGAATCCAACCTTATAGCTTATATCTGCTATACTTAGGAATGAACACATTCTAACTGAATGCCACTATGTTCATATTACAGATTCCCCAACCTCACTCGTGGCTTCATTTTAGCATTTAATTCAAATCCCAATCTCATTCGGGCCATAAAATTATCAAATAAGCACATTACATATGTGAAAACATGAATCATTTTTTACCCCGACCAGGACTCGAACTTAGGACTAATGATTACTAAGTCAAGGCACTACCACTACACCACAGTAGGTTAAAAGGAATCCAGCCTTATAGCTTATATCTGCTATACTTAGGAATGAACGCATTCTAACTGAATGCCACTATGTTCATATTACAGATTCCCCAACCTCACTCGTGGCTTCATTTTAGCATTTAATTCAAATCCCAAACTCATTCGGGCAATGAAATTATCAAATAAGCACAATACATATGTGAAAACATGAATCATTTTTTACCCCGACCAGGACTCGAACCTAGGAATTATGATTACTAAGTCAAGGTGCTACCACTACACCACAGAAGGATAAAAGGAATCCAACCTTATAGATTATATCTGCTATACTTAGGAATGAACGCATTCTAACTGAATGCCACTATGTTCATATTACAGATTCCCCAGCCTCACTCATGGCTTCATTTTAGCTTTTAATTCAAATCCCAATCTCATTCGGGCCATGAAATTATCAAATAAGCACATTACATATGTGAAAACATGAATCATTTTTTACCCCGACCGGGACTCGAACCTACGACTTATGATTACTAAGTCAAGGCGCTACCACTACACCACAGAAGTTTAAAAATAATCCAACCTTATAGCTAATATCTGCTATACTTAGGAATGAACGCATTCTAACTGAATGCCACTATGTTCATATTACAGATTCCCCAACCTCACTCGTGGCTTCATTTTAGCATTTAATTCAAATCCCAATCTCATTCGGGCCATGAAATTATCAAATAAGCACATTACATATGTGAAAACATGAATAATTTTTTACCTCGACCGGGACTCGAACCTGGGAATTATGATTACTAAGTCAAGGCGCTACCACTACACCACAGAAGGCTAAAAGGAATCCAACCTTATAGATTATATCTGCTATACTTAGGAATGAACGAATTCTAACTGAATGCCACTATGTTCATATTACAGATTCCCCAACCTCACTCGTGGCTTCATTTTAGCATTTAATTCAAATCCCAATCTCATTCGGGCCATGAAATTATCAAATAAGCACATTTCATGTGTGAAAACATGAATCATTTTTTACCCCGACCAGGACTCGAACCTAGGACTTATGATTACTAAGTCAAGGCGCTACCACTACACCACAGAAGGTTAAAAGGAATCCAACCTTATAGCTTATATCTGCTATACTTAGGAATGAACGCATTCTAACTGAATGCCACTATGTTCATATTACAGATTCCCCAACCTCACTCGTGGCTTCATTTTAGCATTTAATTCAAATCCCAATCTCATTCGGGCCATAAAATAATCAAATAAGCACATTACATATGTGAAAACATGAATCATTTTTTACCCCAACCAGGACTCGAACCTAGGACTAATGATTACTAAGTCAAGGCACTACCACTACACCACAGAAGGTTAAAAGGAATCCAACCTTATAGCTTATATCTGCTATACTTAGGAATGAACGCATTCTAACTGAATGCCACTATGTTCATATTACAGATTCCCCAACCTCACTCGTGGCTTCATTTTAGCATTTAATTCAAATCCCAAACTCATTCGGGCAATGAAATTATCAAATAAGCACAATACATATGTGAAAACATGAATAATTTTTTACCCCGACCAGGACTCGAACCTAGGAATTATGATTACTAAGTCAAGGTGCTACCACTACACCAAAGAAGGATAAAAGGAATCCAACCTTATAAATTATATCTGCTATACTTAGGAATGAACTCATTCTAACTGAATGCCACTATGTTCATATTACAGATTCCCCAACCTCACTCATGGCTTCATTTTAGCTTTTAATTCAAATCCCAATCTCATTCGGGCCATGAAATTATCAAATAAGCACATTACATATGTGAAAACATGAATTATTTATTACCCCGACCGGGACTCGAACCTAGGACTTATGATTACTAAGTCAAGGCGCTACCACTACACCACAGAAAGTTAAAAGGAATCCAACCTTATAGCTTATATCTGCTATACTTAGGAATGAACGCATTCTAACTGAATGCCACTATGTTCATATTACAGATTCCCCAACCTCACTCATGGCTTTATTTTAGCATTTAATTCAAATCCCAATCTCATTCGGGCCATGAAATTATCAAATAAGCACATTACATATGTGAAAACATGAATCATTTATTACCCATACCTGGACTCGAACATAGGACTTATGATTACTAAGTCAAGGCGCTACCAATACGCCACAGAAGGTTAAAGGGAATCCAACCTTATAGCTTATATCTGCTATACTTAGGAATAAACGCATTCTAACTGAATGCCACTAAGTTCATTTTACAGATTCACCAACCTCACTCGTGGCTTCATTTTAGCATTTAATTCAAATCGCAATCTCATTCGGGCCATGAAATTATCAAATAAGCACATTACATATGTGAAAACATGAATAATTTTTTAAGCCGACCGGGACTCGAACATAGGACTTATGATTACTAAGTCAAGGCGCTACCACTACACCACAGAAAGTTAAAATGAATCCAACCTTATAGCTTATATCTGCTATACTTAGGAATGAACGCATTCTAACTGAATGCCACTATGTTCATATTACAGATTCCCCTACCTAACTCGTGGCTTCATTTTAGCATTTAATTCAAATCCCAATCTCATTCTGGCCATGAAATTATCAAATAAGCACATTACATATGTGAAAACATGAATCATTTTTTACCCCAACTAGGACTCGAACCTAGGGCTTATGATTACTAAGTCAAGGCGCTACCACTACACCACAGAAGGTTAAAAGGAATCCAACCTTATAGCTTATATCTGCTATACCTAGGAATGAACACATTCTAACTGAAAGCAACTATGTTCATATTACAGATTCCCCAACCTCACTCGTGGCTTCATTTTAGCATTTAATTCAAATCCCAATCTCATTCGGGCCATGAAATTATCAAATAAGCACATTACATCTGTGAAAACATGACTCATTTATTACCCCGATTGGGACTCGAACCTAGGACTTATGATTACTAAGTCAAGGCGCTACCACTACACCACAGAATGTTAAAAGGAATCCAACCTTATAGCTTATATCTGCTATACCTAGGAATGAACACATTTTAAATGAATGCCAATATGTTCATATTACAGATTCCCCAACCTCACTCATGGCTTCATTTTAGCATTTAATTCAAATCCCAATCTCATTCGGGCCATGAAATTATCAATTAGGCACATTACATATGTGAAAACATGACTCATTTATTACCCCGATCGGGACTCGAACCTAGGACTTATGATTACTAAATCAAGGCGCTACCACTACACCACAGAAGGTTAAAAGGAATCCAACCTTATAGCTAATATCTGCTATACTTAGGAATGAACACATTCTAACTGAATGCCACTATGTTCATATTACAGATTCCAGAACCTCACTCGTGGCTTCATTTTAGCATTTAATTCAAATCCCAATCTCATTCGGGCCATGAAATTATCAAATAAGCACATTATATATGTGAAATCATGAATTATTTTTTACCCCGACCGGGACTCGAACCTGGGACTTATGATTACTAAGTCAAGACGCTACCAATACGCCACAGAAGGTTAAAGGGAATCCAACCTTATAGCTTATATCTGCTATACTTAGGAATGAATGCATTCTAACTGAATGCCACTATGTTCATATTACAGATTCCCCAACCTCACTCGTGGCTTCATTTTAGCATTTAATTCAAATCCCAATCTCATTCGGGCCATGAAATTATCAAATAAGCACATTACATATGTGAAAACATGAATCATTTTTTACCCCGACCGGGACTCGAAACTTGGGTACTTATGATTACTCAGTCAAGGCGCTACCACTACACCACAGAAGGTTAAAAGGAATCCAATCTTAGAGCTTACATCTGCTATACTTAGGAATGAACGCATTCTAACTGAATGCCATTATGTTCATATTACAGATTCCCCAACCTCACTCATGGCTTTATTTTAGCATTTAATTCAAATCCCAATCTCATTCGGGCCATGAAATTAACAAATAACCACATTACATATGTGAAAACATGAATCATTTATTACCCCGACAGGGACTCGAACATAGGACTTATGATTACTAAGTCAAGGCGCTACCAATACGCCACAGAAGGTTAAAGGGAATCCAACCTTATAGCTTATATCTGCTATACTTAGGAATGAACCCATTCTAACTGAATGCCACTATGTTCATTTTACAGATTCACCAACCTCACTCGTGGCGTCATTTTAGCATTTAATTCAAATCGCAATCTCATTCGGGCCATGAAATTATCAAATAAGCACATTACATATGTGAAAACATGAATCATTTTTTACCCCGACCGGGACTCGAACATTGGACTTACGATTACTAAGTCAAGGCGCTACCACTACACCACAGAAAGTTAAAAGGAATCCAACCTTATAGCTTATATCTGCTATATTTAGGAATGAACGCATTCTAACTGAATGCTACTATGTTCATATTACAGATTCCCCAACCTCACTCGTGGCTTCATTTTAGCATTTAATTCAAATCCCAATCTCATTCGGGCCAGGAAATTATCAAATAAGCACATTACATATGTGAAAACATGAATTATTTTTTACCTCGACCGGGACTCGAACCTAGGACTTATGATTACTAAGTCAAGGCGCTACCACTACACCACAGAAGGTTAAAAGGAATCCAACCTTATAGATTATATTTGCTATACTTAGGAATGAATGCATTCTAACTGAATGCCACTATGTTCATATTACAGATTACCCAACCTCACTCGTGGCTTCATTTTAGCATTTAATTCAAATCCCAATATCATTCGGGCCATGAAATTATCAAATAAGCACATTACATATGTGAAAACATGAATCATTTTTTAACCCGACTGGGACTCGAACCTAGGACTTATGATTACTAAGTCAAGGCGCTACCACTACACCACAGAAAGTTAAAAGGAATCCAACCTTATAGCTTATATCTGCTATACTTAGGAATGAACGCATTCTAACTGAATGCCACTATGTTCATATTACAGAATCCCCAACCTCACTCGTGGCTTTATTTTAGCATTTAATTCAAATCCCAATCTCATTCGGGCCATGAAATTATCAAATAAGCACATTACATATGTGAAAACATGAATCATTTATTACCCCGACCTGGACTCGAACATAGGACTTATGATTACTAAGTCAAGGCGCTACCAATACGCCACAGAGGGTTAAAAGGAATCCAACCTTATAGCTTATATCTGCTATACTTAGGAATGAACGCATTCTAACTGAATGCCACTATATTCATATTACAGATTCCCCAACCTCACTCGTGGCTTTATTTTAGCATTTAATTCAAATCCCAATCTCATTCGGGCCATGAAATTATCAAATAAGCACATTACATATGTGAAAACATGAATCATTTATTACCCCGACCTGGACTCGAACATAGGACTTATGATTACTAAGTCAAGGAGCTACCAATACGCCACAGAAGGTTAAAGGGAATCCAACCTTATAGCTTATATCTCCTATAATTAGGAATGAACACATTCTAACTGAATACCACTATGTTCATATTACAGATTCCCCAACCTCACTCGTGGCTTCATTTTAGCATTTAATTCAAATCCCAATATCATTCGGGCCATGCAATTATCAAATAAGCACATTACATATGTGAAAACATGAATCATTTTTTACCCCGACCGGGACTCGATCCTAGGACTTATGATTACTAAGTCAAGGTGCTACCACTACACCACAGAAGGTTAAAAGGAATCCAACCTTATAGCTTATATCTGCAATACTTAGGAATGAACGCATTCTAACTGAATGCCACTATGTTCATATTACAGATTCCCCAACCTCACTCAAGGTTAAAAGGAATCCAACCTTATAGCTTATATCTGCTATACTTAGGAATGAACGCATTCTAACTGAATGCCACTATGTTCATATTACAGATTCCCCAACCTCACTCGTGGCTTCATTTTAGCATTTAATTCAAATCCCAATCTCATTCGGGCCATGAAATTATCAAATAAGCACATTACATATGTGAAAACATGAATAATTTTTTACCTCGACCGGGACTCGAACCTGGGAATTATGATTACTAAGTCAAGGCGCTACCACTACACCACAGAAGGCTAAAAGGAATCCAACCTTATAGATTATATCTGCTATACTTAGGAATGAACGAATTCTAACTGAATGCCACTATGTTCATATTACAGATTCCCCAACCTCACTCGTGGCTTCATTTTAGCATTTAATTCAAATCCCAATATCATTCGGGCCATAAAATTATCAAATAAGCACATTACATATGTGAAAACATGAATCATTTTTTACCCCGACCAGGACTCGAACCTAGGACTTATGATTACTAAGTCAAGGCGCTACCACTACACCACAGAAGGTTAAAAGGAATCCATCCTTATAGCTTATATCTGCTATACTTAGGAATGAACACATTCTAACTGAATGCCACTATGTTCATATTACAGATTCCCCAACCTCACTCGTGGCTTCATTTTAGCATTTAATTCAAATCCCAATCTCATTCGGGCCATAAAATTATCAAATAAGCACATTACATATGTGAAAACATGAATCATTTTTTACCCCGACCAGGACTCGAACTTAGGACTAATGATTACTAAGTCAAGGCACTACCACTACACCACAGTAGGTTAAAAGGAATCCAGCCTTATAGCTTATATCTGCTATACTTAGGAATGAACGCATTCTAACTGAATGCCACTATGTTCATATTACAGATTCCCCAACCTCACTCGTGGCTTCATTTTAGCATTTAATTCAAATCCCAAACTCATTCGGGCAATGAAATTATCAAATAAGCACAATACATATGTGAAAACATGAATAATTTTTTACCCCGACCAGGACTCGAACCTAGGAATTATGATTACTAAGTCAAGGTGCTACCACTACACCACAGAAGGATAAAAGGAATCCAACCTTATAGATTATATCAGCTATACTTAGGAATGAATGCATTCTAACTGAATGCCACTATGTTCATATTACAGATTCCCCAGCCTCACTCATGGCTTCATTTTAGCTTTTAATTCAAATCCCAATCTCATTCGGGCCATGAAATTATCAAATAAGCACATTACATATGTGAAAACATGAATCATTTTTAACCCCGACCGGGACTCGAACCTACGACTTAAGATTACTAAGTCAAGGCGCTACCACTACACCACAGAAGTTTAAAAATAATCCAACCTTATAGCTAATATCTGCTATACTTAGGAATGAACACATTCTAACTGAATGCTACTATGTTCATATTACAGATTCCCCAACCTCACTCGTGGCTTCATTTTAGCATTTAATTCAAATCCCAATCTCATTCGGGCCATGAAATTATCAAATAAGCACATTATATATGTGAAAACATGAATAATTTTTTACCTCGACCGGGACTCGAACCTGGGAATTATGATTACTAAGTCAAGGCGCTACCACTACACCACAGAAGGCTAAAAGGAATCCAACCTTATAGATTATATCTGCTATACTTAGGAATGAACGAATTCTAACTGAATGCCACTATGTTCATTTTACAGATTCCCCAACCTCACTCGTGGCTTCATTTTAGCATTTAATTCAAATCCCAATCTCATTCGGGCCATGAAATTATCAAATAAGCACATTACATGTGTGAAAACATGAATCATTTTTTACCCCGACCAGGACTCGAACCTAGGACTTATGATTACTAAGTCAAGGCGCTACCACTACACCACAGAAGGTTAAAAGGAATCCAACCTTATAGCTTATATCTGCTATACTTAGGAATGAACTCATTCTAACTGAATGCCACTATGTTCATATTACAGATTCCCCAACCTCACTCGTGGCTTCATTTTAGCATTTAATTCAAATCCCAATCTCATTCGGGCCATAAAATTATCAAATAAGCACATTACATATGTGAAAACATGAATCATTTTTTACCCCAACCAGGACTCGAACCTAGGACTAATGATTACTAAGTCAAGGCACTACCACTACACCACAGAAGGTTAAAAGGAATCCAACCTTATAGCTTATATCTGCTATACTTAGGAATGAACGCATTCTAACTGAATGCCACTATGTTCATATTACAGATTCCCCAACCTCACTCGTGGCTTCATTTTAGCATTTAATTCAAATCCCAAACTCATTCGGGCAATGAAATTATCAAATAAGCACAATACATATGTGAAAACATGAATAATTTTTTACCCCGACCAGGACTCGAACCTAGGAATTATGATTACTAAGTCAAGGTGCTACCACTACACCACAGAAGGATAAAAGGAATCCAACCTTATAGATTATATCTGCTATACTTAGGAATGAACTCATTCTAACTGAATGCCACTATGTTCATATTACAGATTCCCCAACCTCACTCATGGCTTCATTTTAGCTTTTAATTCAAATCCCAATCTCATTCGGGCCATGAAATTATCAAATAAGCACATTACATATGTGAAAACATGAATCATTTATTACCCCGACCGGGACTCGAACCTAGGACTTATGATTACTAAGTCAAGGCGCTACCACTACACCACAGAAGGTTAAAAGGAATCCAACCTTATAGCTTATATCTGCTATACTTAGGAATGAACGCATTCTAACTGAATGCCACTATGTTCATATTACAGATTCCCCAACCTCACTCGTGGCTTCATTTTAGCATTTAATTCAAATCCCAATCTCATTCGGGCCATAAAATTATCAAATAAGCACATTACATATGTGAAAACATTAATCATTTTTTGCCCCGACCATGACTCGAACCTAGGACTAATGATTACTAAGTCAAGGCACTACCACTACACCACAGAAGGTTAAAAGGAATCCAACCTTATAGCTTATATCTGCTATACTTAGGAATGAACGCATTCTAACTGAATGCCACTATGTTCATATTACAGATTCCCCAACCTCACTCTTGGCTTCATTTTAGCATTTAATTCAAATCCCTATCACATTCGGGCCATGAAATTATCAAATAAGCACATTACATATGTGAAAACATGAATTATTTTTTACCCCAACCAGGACTCAAACCTAGGACTTATGATTACTAAGTCAAGGCGCTACCACTACACCACAGAAGGTTAAATGGAATCCAACCTTATAGCTTATATCTGCAATACTTAGGAATGAACGCATTCTAACTGAATGCCACTATGTTCATATTACAGATTCCCCAACCTCACTCGTGGCTTCATTTTAGCATTTAATTCAAATCCCAATCTCATTCGGGCCATGAAATTAACAAATAAGCACATTACACATGTGAAAACATGAATCATTTTTTACCCCGACCGGGAATCGAACCTAGGACTTATGATTACTAAGTCAAGGCGCTACCACTACACCACACAAGGTTAAAAGGAATCCAACCTTATAGCTTATATCTGCTATACTTAGGAATGAACGCATTCTAACTGAATGCCACTATGTTCATATTACAGATTCCCCAACCTCACTCGTGGCTTCATTTTAGCATTTAATTCTAATCCCAATCTCATTCGGGCCATGAAATTATCAAATAAGCACAATGCATATGTGAAAACATGAATCATTTTTTACCCCGACCGGGACTCGAACCTAGGATTTATGATTACTGAGTCAAGGCGCTACCACTAAACCACAGAAATTTAAAAGGAATACAACTGTGGAGGATTTCCTGTGTGTTATTACCCTTCGATCTTATAACCCCCTAAATTCGGAAATCCTGACACGGCTTCAGTAGAGGCCTACCACGATCTCAAAATTAAATCCTCTACCAATAAAATATAATTAATATTACATGCATAAACATACATGCAAATATTTTATATGGGGGTTTATGAACTGCTGATATGTGAATATTTAAATAAACTCTCCTCACCTTAAATTCAAACTTCCTCATACAGAATAATACATTTTCTAACATACATTCTACCTACGAGTGTTCATTTAAATGAGCTCATTCTGTTCCTCACACGTAGTTATAAATATTGTTAGAAATACAATGAATCTGTACTCATCTGTCCGGACAACCCTGATGTCGTCAGCAATCACGGGACTCCGAATCAAAAACGTATCTTCTGATCCACAGATCTCTATTACGTTCTTCTACTTGAGTGTCTCGTAATGTCCCACGAGAACAACAAAAATTTAACTTATAAGTACTGTCAATGAACACAGTAAACATGAGTGTCTCGTATCATCTCACGAGTACCACTAAGAATAAACTTATAAGTACTGTCAACCAGCACAGTATAAATGAGTGCCTCGTAGCATCTCACGACGGCAACTAACTTTTTAAGAAACTCCTCTAGTTTGTCGGGGTCCTTGGTACTAGGACTAAGTTGACTTATGACTTGCTTACAACAGTTCTTTGTTCAACGAGGCGATGCAATAAGCGTTATCAAGGAGGTGAAGGGTTAATGGCTAAAATCCATTAGTGACCTACATTCCTTTCTCCAAGTCTTCTACAGCCAGCCTCCATAATAAACTACACATTATACATACGAATATACGTGCATACATGATAGAAATTAATAGGTATACATACTAAGTGTAAAAGTATATATTCATGCACTTACGTTACAATAAACGAAACTATATGCAAAATAACACTTACATAATGTACGTAGAAATAAACTGTCTTGAAATATATTCAAGACATCCTGGGCCCCTCCAAAAAAGAAAAAATGGGGGGTCTCCCCATCAGTACTACAACTTATCATCAATGATTATACCTGCCCACAATTCTTTAACCCTTTGGGCAGCTTGACGTTCAGATCTTTCAAAATTTGATGATTCCTCTTCGTATACTTCTGACAACAGATATTCCCATGAGAGCTTTTCAGACCAAGCTCTCTGAATAAGAATTTTTCCTCTTCTTAGTAAGGGTGATATTAGACCTAAGGGGTCCAAAAATATACCCACCAGTGACAGAAGTTTATGTTTGGTCAAAACATCTTCTCTAGCCTTCAGACCTTCCAAAGACAACTTGTCTGTATTTATATTCCAGATTAAACTAAAGATTGATACGTTAGGAGATCTAGATTTTTCAGAAATGCGCTGCTCCAGTACCCTTTGAAGTCTTGTATTGTTGGAATTCAATGCTTGCCGTGATATTTTGGCCTTTTCCCACTCTACATCTGCAGTATTGCATATATCAAACTGTTTCTCTTCACTGGTACAAGCATCCAACAAATTACTTACATGAACATTCTCTATTATCTCTTCCAACTGTTCTATTAGAGACTTCATTTGTCCAAAGGCATTCTGAAAATTGTGTGGGAGAGGAGTGTGGATAGGCTTCAAGGGAACGTACTCTGGAAAACTTCTAAGTGTAGTTTTATCTTCGTAATGCACTTCTTGCTTTACTCCAATAGTCTCTGGCTCCCACATCTTATTAACAGGCTCTATGGCCTTCTCAATCAACAGCTTATAAACAGGCTCTATGGCCTCTTCAATCAACAACTTATTAACAGGCTCTATGGCCTCTTCACTCAACTTATTAACTGGTCTTTTGGCCTCATCAATCAACTCTTGTGTTGTAGTAGGCAATAACTGTGTTCCTACTCGCATAACAAGTTGGTTTTGTACACTACTGGACCCATGGTGAGTATCACGAGGAATATGGCCATACAACATGACACCACCTGGTGTTTCCATCAAAGTATAGACATCCCACTTGTTAATACCACTAACAAACTGACTAAAATGTAAGGCACCAATAACAATGCCAATGTTGTCAAGTACATCACTATCAATATCTTCATCGGCCAACTTGTGACCATTAGACTTTAACACATTTGCAGCCTTTGCTAGTCCTGGAGTGTGGATGCTAATTACCATGTCATCAACTACGAGTAATTTAACTCTGGCTCTTCTTTTCCCCAATTTGATAACTACATTTACGACAGGAAAACTTCCTTTCTTCGTCTCAGAACGAAATGCATCAATACCAAGAGACATTTCATCTACTGGGCTTAATTTAAGCCTTTCAGCTAATTCCCTAGTTATAAAGGAACACTGGGAACCTGTATCAAAGAATAACCTAGTATTTACCCAAAGATTTCCCTTTGAGCTGCTTATTTTTCCACTTGCAGCAGGCAGAGCACATGAAGGTAAACTCGGCTTCACCATTTACCTCTGTACTGCCTTCATAGTCATCACACCAACATGTTTCTTGTTCTTTCCTGAGTCAGAATGTTCTTGCTCATTGCTTGACTCATCTATATTTGAACCATTTTCTGACTGTTCATTCAGAAATGAAGGTTCTTCAAACCTTCTACGAAAATATGACTCTTGTTCATAACACAAGGCTGCATGATGACCATTTTTCTTACACTTCTTACAGTTTAACTGAGTGTAAAATTTATTTGTATAATGCCCTGACTGAGTACATCTCAGACATTTGTTATTGTCTCTCAATTTGTCTCTGCGTTCATTTATGCTTACTACTTTATTACACTGTTCAGACTTATGACCTTGCCAACCACAGAATACACATTCTGTTTTACTATTTACTACATTTGCAGTAGCACCATAACTACCCACATTCTTTTTATAGAACTGTATCTCATCTCTCTGGGAGGTTTGGGTCTCTCCCTTTGTGTTACCTTTTGTATTGTTGCCCTCTATATGATATACATATTTTCCCAGTTCCTTCAAGAGGGTTTCATATGTAGGATATTTTGTGTCTATTTTCATGCTAATCCAGTTCTCAACATCTTCTGGCAATTTCATCATCACGAGTTCTGAAAACACCCAATCAGTGTTCTCCATGTCTTTACAATTTTTCAGACTTCGAGTAATGGCTTCTACTTCCTGCTTGAACTTAAAAAGTGATGAATAATTAGAACAGGGAGTTGGTATTTTTACCAAGTTCCTCATTAAATTCCGTACAATCCTGTCCTTGCTGGCATAAACAGCTTGCAGCTGTTGAATGCATTCATCATAACTCTCACTAGCAACAGGATATCCCTTTATGGTGTCTTTTGCATCTCCTTTAAGGGCATTTCTCAAGATGGTAAACTTTGTCATAATTGGCATAGAAGTATTATGTACTAAAGTACCAAACGTATCCCAAAACTCGTTCCATTCATCATAGTTTCCAGAGAACTGCGGTACTTTTACTTCAGGAAATTTAGGTGTGGGTTGCCCACTGGGGAGTCTTGAACTCTCGGAACTAGGAGCTCTAGTACTCTTCATAGTTCCTAACTTACGAATCCGTTCTAGGACAGCTAAGCTAATTTTATTTACTGTTTCAGCTAGATTGTCATGTTCTGTATCCTCCTCTTCAGAATCCTTTTTAAGGGGCTTATTCTCGACATATTCTTCATATTTCCTATCATATCTTCCGAATCTTTCTGTTAGCGTATGATGACATCTTTGTAAATAATTAACAACAAGTGTCTCATCATCTTTGGCAAGTTCTGTTTGACACTGAACACAATCACGTTGAACCAATTCCCGAAGGCGTTTTAATGCCTCAGGTTTAACCGACATATTGAGAAAGCAAATAGAACTTACAACAACAAACAAATAGTTGATGCAATTTTATCATCAAAGAATCCACGATCTTCTTTATACATCCACAATGAACGAACAATCACTCTGTAAAGAGTATCAAAGGACAATTTTCCAAAATTTCAAGATAATAACATACAGTTATTTAATTGCGTCAATTATGACGCCAATCCTCAAAGTGTAAAACACACTTTTCATCAATTAAACGACACTGTTAAGTCAGCAACAGTAAATGGAAAGTGTAATGCAAACCACACTGTTCCTCAAACGACACTGTGCACCTAGCAGTAGGTGGGTCACTACCTTCTGTTTATTTACGTAAACAAAGGAATCAATACGACATTCTAGATATCGTTAAATGGGAAATATGTAAACACACAAATCCCTAAAAACCACTGTTCACCCAGCCGAAATTGGGTACTAATATCCAAATTACTTAATGGACGCTCAACTACGAAAGTATATTTCGTTTCAACAGATAGAGAAATGCTTTATCCACGTGGGAAAGGGATTATCTTACTTATTTCAACAACCACTTATATTTCAAAGTTGTATTTGCAATATTCATGCAAATACATGCAATTATCCTCCCTGATTTCGCTGAAATGTGGACGATTTTAACCATAGAGTTTTACACTAACTTCTTACAAGGTGGGAGCTTATCTAAAATGTACACTATTTTCACCATTACCACACCAATTCTCATCCGGTTTGAAGGACCAAAAGCTGTGGAGGATTTCCTGTGTGTTATTACCCTTCGATCTTATAACCCCCTAAATTCGGAAATCCTGACACGGCTTCAGTAGAGGCCTACCACGATCTCAAAATTAAATCCTCTACCAATAAAATATAATTAATATTACATGCATAAACATACATGAAAATATTTTATATGGGGGTTTATGAACTGCTGATATGTGAATATTTAAATAAACTCTCCTCACCTTAAATTCAAACTTCCTCATACAGAATAATACATTTTCTAACATACATTCTACCGACGAGTGTTCAATTAAATGAGCTCATTCTGTTCCTCACACGTAGTTATAAATATTGTTAAAAATACAATGAATCTGTACTCATCTGTCCGGACAACCCTGATGTCGTTAGCAATCACGGGACTCCGAATCAAAAACGTATCTTCTGATCCACAGATCTCTATCACGTTCTTCTACTTGAGTGTCTCGTAATGTCCCACGAGAACAACAAAAATTTAACTTATAAGTACTGTCAATGAACACAGTAAACATGAGTGTCTCGTATCATCTCACGAGTACCACTAAGAATAAACTTATAAGTACTGTCAACCAGCACAGTATAAATGAGTGCCTCGTAGCATCTCACGACGGCAACTAACTTTTTAAGAAAGTCCCACAAACTCCTCTAGTTTGTCGGGGTCCTTGGTACTAGGACTAAGTTGACTTATGACTTGCTTACAACAGTTCTTTGTTCAACGAGGCGATGCAATAAGCGTTATCAAGGAGGTGAAGGGTTAATGGCTACAATCCATTAGTGACCTACATTCCTTTCTCCAAGTCTTCTACAGCCAACATCCATAATAAACTACACATTATACATACGAATATACGTGTATACATGATAGAAATTAATAGGTATACATACTAAGTGTAAAAGTATATATTCATGCACTTACGTTACAATAAACGAAACTATATGCAAAATAACACTTACATAATGTACGTAGAAATAAACTGTCTTGAAATATATTCAAGACAACAACATTATAGCTTATATCTGCAATACTTAGGAATGAACGCATTCTAACTGAATGCCACTATGTTCATATTACAGATTCCCCAACCTCACTCGTGGCTTCATTTTAGCATTTAATTCAAATCCCAATCTCATTCGGGCCATGAAATTATTAAATAAGCACATTACATCTGTGAAAACATGAATCATTTTTTACCCAAACCGGGAATCGAACCTAGGACTTATGATTACTAAGTGAAGGAGCTACCAATGCACCACAGAAGGTTAAAAGGAATCCAACCTTATAGCTTATATCTGCTATACTTAGGAATGAATGCATTCTAACTGAATGCCACTATGTTCATTTTACAGATTCCCCAACCTCACACGTGGCTTCATTTTAGCATTTAATTCAAATCCCAATCTCATTCGGGCCATGAAATTATCAAATAAGCACATTACATATGTGAAAACATGAATCATTTTTTACCCCGTCCGGGACTCGAACCTAGGACTTATGATTACTAAGTCAAGGCACTACCACTACACCACAGAAGGTTAAAAGGAATCCAACCTTATAGCTTATATCTGCTATACTTAGGAATGAACGCATTCTAACTGAATGCCACTATGTTCATATTACAGATTCCCCAACCTCACTCGTGGCTTCATTTTAGCATTTAATTCAAATCCCAATCACATTCGGGCCATGAAATTATCAAATAAGCACATTACATATATGAAAACATGAATCATTTTTTACCCCGACCAGGACTCGAACCTAGGACTTATGATTACTAAGTCAAGGCGCTACCACCACACCACAGAAGGTTAAATGGAATCCAACCTTATAGCTTATATCTGTAATACTTAGGAATGAACGCATTCTAACTGAATGCCACTATGTTCATATTACAGATTCCCCAACGTCACTCGTGGCTTCATTTTAGCATTTAATTCAAATCCCAATCTCATTCGGGCCATGAAATTATCAAATAAGCACATTACATAAATAAAAACATGAATCATTTTTTACCCCGACCGGGCCTCGAACCTAGGACTTATGATTACTAAGTCAAAGCGCAACCACTACACCACAGAAGGTTAAAAGGAATCCAACCTTATAGCTTATATCTGCTATACTTAGGAATGAACGCATTCTAACTGAATGCCACTATGTTCATATTACAGATTCCCCAACCTCACTCGTGGCTTCATTTTAGCATTTAATTCAAATCCCTATCACATTCGGGCCATGAAATTATCAAATAAGCACAATACATATGTGAAAACATGAATCATTTTTTACCCCGACCAGGACTCGAACCTAGGACTTATGATTACTAAGTCAAGGCGCTACCACTACACCACAGAAGGTTAAATGGAATCCTACCTTATAGCTTATATCTGCAATACTTAGGAATGAACGCATTCTAACTGAATGCCACTATGTTCATATTACAGATTCCACAACCTCACTCGTGGCTTCATTTTAGCATTTAATTCAAATCCCAATCTCATTCGGGGGATGAAATTATCAAATAAGCACATTACATAAATGAAAACATGAATCATTTTTTACCCCGACCGGGCCTCGAACCTAGGACTTATGATTACTAAGTCAAGGCGCTACCACTACACCGCAGAAGGTTAAAAGGAATCCAACCTTATAGCTTATATCTGCTATACTTAGGAATGAACGCATTCTAACTGAATGCCACTATGTTCATATTACAGATTCCCCAACCTCACTCGTGGCTTCATTTTAGCATTTAATTCAAATCCCAGTCTCATTCGGGCCATGAAATTATCAAATAAGCACATTACATATGTGAAAACATGAATCATTTTTTACCCCGACCTGGACTCGAACCTAGGACTTATGATTACTAAGTCAAGGCGCTACCACTACACCACAGAAGGTTAAATGGAATCCAACCTTATAGCTTATATCTGCTGTACTTAGGAATGAACGCATTCTAACTGAATGCCACTATGTTCATATTACAGATTCCCCAACCTCACTCGTGGCTTCATTTTAGCATTTAATTCAAATCCCAATCTCATTCGGGCCATGAAATTATCAAATAAGCACATTACATATGTGAAAACATGAATCATTTTTTACCCCGACCGGGAATCGAACCTAGGACTTATGATTAATAAGTCAAGGCGCTACCACTACACCACACAAGATTAAAAGGAATCCAACCTTATAGCTTATATCTGCTGTACTTAGGAATGAACGCATTCTAACTGAATGCCACTATGTTCATATTACAGATTCCCCAACCTCACTCGTGGCTTCATTTTAGCATTTAATTCAAATCCCAATCTCATTCGGGCCATGAAATTATCAAATAAGCACATTACATATGTGAAAACATGAATCATTTTTTACCCCGACCGGGACTCGAACCTAGGACTTATGATTACTAAGTCAAGGCGCTACCACTACACCACAGAATTTTAAAAGGAATACAACATTATAGCTTATATCTGCAATACTTAGGAATGAACGCATTCTAACTGAATGCCACTATGTTCATATTACAGATTCCCCAACCTCACTCGTGGCTTCATTTTAGCATTTAATTCAAATCCCAATCTCATTCGGGCCATGAAATTATCAAATAAGCACATTACATATGTGAAAACATGAATCATTTTTTACCCCGACCGGGAATCGAACCTAGGACTTATGATTTCTAAGTCAAGGCGCTACCTCTACACCACAGAAAGTTAAATGGAATCCAACCTTATAGCTTATATCTGCTGTACTTAGGAATGAACGCATTCTAACTGAATGCCACTATGTTCATATTACAGATTCCCCAACCTCACTCGTGGCTTCATTTTAGCATTTAATTCAAATCCCAATCTCATTCGGGCCATGAAATTATCAAATAAGCACATTACATATGTGAAAACATGAATCATTTTTTACACCGACCGGGACTCGAACCTAGGACTTATGATTACTAAGTCAAGGCGCTAAAACTACACCACAGAATTTTAAAAGGAATACAACATTATAGCTTATATCTGCAATACTTAGGAATGAACGCATTCTAACTGAATGCCACTATGTTCATATTACAGATTCCCCAACCTCACTCGTGGCTTCATTTTAGCATTTAATTCAAATCCCAATCTCATTCGGGCCATAAAATTATCAAATAAGCACATTACATATGTGAAAACATGAATAATTTTTTACCCCGACCGGGACTCGAACCTAGGACTAATGATTACTAAGTCAAGGCGCTGCCACTACACCACAGAAGGTTAA
The DNA here is from genome assembly GCA_037179515.1 of Halocaridina rubra. Classification (NCBI taxonomy): domain Eukaryota; kingdom Metazoa; phylum Arthropoda; class Malacostraca; order Decapoda; family Atyidae; genus Halocaridina; species Halocaridina rubra. Next base: position 19,247 of record JAXCGZ010006485.1, read on the forward strand.
AAGGAATCCAACCTTATAGCTTATATCTGCTATACTTAGGAATGAACGCATTCTAACTGAAAGCCACTATGTTCATATTACAGATTCCCCAACCTCACTCGTGGCTTCATTTTAGCATTTAATTCAAATCCCTATCACATTCGGGCCAATAAATTATCAAATAAGCACAATACATATGTGAAAACATGAATCATTTTTTACCCCGACCAGGACTCGAACCTAGGACTAATGATTACTAAGTCAAGGCGCTACCACTTCACCACAGAAGGTTAAATGGAATCCTACCTTATAGCTTATATCTGCTATACTTAGGAACGAACGCATTCTAACTGAATGCCACTATGTTCATATTACAGATTCCACAACCTCACTCGTGGCTTCATTTTAGCATTTAATTTAAATCCCAATCTCATTCGGGCCATGAAATTATCAAATAAGCACATTACATATGTGAAAACATGAATCATTTTTTACCCCGACCGGGCCTCGAACCTAGGACTTATGATTACTAAGTCAAGGCGCTACCACTACACCGCAGAAGGTTAAAAGGAATCCAACCTTATAGCTTATATCTGCTATACTTAGGAATGAACGCATTCTAACTGAATGCCACTATGTTCATATTACAGATTCCCCAACCTCACTCGTGGCTTCATTTTAGCATTTAATTCAAATCCCAATCTCATTCGGGCCATGAAATTATCAAATAAGCACATTACATATGTGAAAACATGAATCATTTTTTACCCCGACCTGGACTCGAACCTAGGACTTATGATTACTAAGTCAAGGCGCTACCACTACACCACAGAAGGTTAAATGGAATCCAACCTTATAGCTTATATCTGCTGTACTTAGGAATGAACGCATTCTAACTGAATGCCACTATGTTCATATTACAGATTCCCCAACCTCACTCGTGGCTTCATTTTAGCATTTAATTCAAATCCCAATCTCATTCGGGCCATGAAATTATCAAATAAGCACATTACATAAATGAAAACATGAATCATTTTTTACCCCGACCAGGAATCGAACCTAGGACTTATGATTAATAAGTCAAGGCGATACCACTACACCACACAAGGTTAAAAGGAATCCAACCTTATAGCTTATATCTGCTGTACTTAGGAATGAACGCATTCTAACTGAATGCCACTATGTTCATATTACAGATTCCCCAACCTCACTCGTGGCTTCATTTTAGCATTTAATTCAAATCTTAATCTCATTCGGGCCATGAAATTATCAAATAAGCAAATTACATATGTGAAAACATGAATCATTTTTTACCCCGACCGGGACTCGAACCTAGGACTTATGATTACTAAGTCAAGGCGCTACCACTACACCACAGAATTTTAAAAGGAAAACAACATTATAGCTTATATCTGCAATACTTAGGAATGAACGCATTCTAACTGAATGCCACTATGTTCATATTACAGATTCCCCAACCTCACTCGTGGCTTCATTTTAGAATTTAATTCAAATCCCAATCTGATTCGGGCCATGAAATTATCAAATAAGCACATTACATATGTGAAAACATGAATCATTTTTTACCCCGACCGGGAATCGAACCTAGGACTTATGATTACTAAGTGAAGGAGCTACCAATGCACCACAAAAGGTTAAAAGGAATCCAACCTTATAGCTTATATCTGCTATACTTAGGAATGAACGCATTCTAACTGAGTGCCACTATGTTCATATTACAGATTCCCCAAACTCACACGTGGCTACATTTTAGCATTTAATTCAAATCCCAATCTCATTCGGGCCATGAAATTATCAAATAAGCACATTACATATGTGAAAACATGAATCATCTTTTACCCTGTCCGGGACTCGAAACTAGGACTTATGATTACTAAGTCAAGGCGCTACCACTACACCACAGAAGGTTAAAAGGAATACAACCTTATAGCTTATATCTACTATACTTAGGAATGAGCGCATTCTAACTGAATGCCACTATGTTCATATTACAGATTCCCCAACCTCACTCGTGGTTTCATTTTAGCGTTTAATTCAAATCCCAATCTCATTCGGGCCATAAAATTATCAAATAAGCACATTACATATGTGAAAACATGAATAATTTTTTACCCCGAGCAGGACTCGAACCTAGGACTAATGATTACTAAGCCCGGCACTACGACTACACCACAGAAGGTTAAAAGGAATCCAACCTTATAGCTTATATCTGCTATACTTAGGAATGAATGCATTCTAACTGAATGCCACTATGTTCATATTATAGATTCCCCAACCTCACTCGTGGCTTCATTTCAGCATTTAATTCAAATCCCAATCACATTCGGGCCATGAAATTATCAAATAAGCACATTACATATGTGAAAACATGAATCATTTTTTACCCCGACCAGGACTCAAACCTAGGACTTATGATTACTAAGTCAAGGCGCTACCACCACACCACAGAAGGTTAAAAGGAATCCAACCTTATAGCTTATATCTGTAATACTTAGGAATGAACGCATTCTAACTGAATGCCACTATGTTCATATTACAGATTCCCCAACCTCACTCGTGGCTTCATTTTAGCATTTAATTCAAATCCCAATCTCATTCGGGCCATGAAATTATCAAATAAGCACATTACATCTGTGAAAACATGAATCATTTTTTACCCCGACCGGGAATCGAACCTAGGACTTATGATTACTAAGTGAAGGAGTTACCAATACACCACAGAAGGTTAAAAGGAATCCAACCTTATAGCTTATATCTGCTATACTTAGGAATGAACGCATTCTAACTGAATGCCACTATGTTCATTTTACAGATTCCCCAACCTCACACGTGGCTTCATTTTAGCATTTAATTCAAATCCCAATCTCATTCGGGCCATGAAATTATCAAATAAGCACATTACATATGTGAAAACATGAATCATTTTTTACCCCGTCCGGGACTCGAACCTAGGACTTATGATTACTAAGTCAAGGCGCTACCACTACACCACAGAAGGTTAAAAGGAATACAACCTTATAGCTTATATCTACTATACTTAGGAATGAGCGCATTCTAACTGAATGCCACTATGTTCATATTACAGATTCCCCAACCTCACTCGTGGTTTCATTTTAGCATTTAATTCAAATCCCAATCTCATTCGGGCAATAAAACTATCAAATAAGCACATTACATATGTGAAAACATGAATAATTTTTTACACCGACCAGGACTCGAACCTAGGACTAATGATTACTAAGTCAAGGCACTACCACTACACCACAGAAGGTTAAAAGGAATCCAACCTTATAGCTTATATCTGCTATACTTAGGAATGAACGCATTCTAACTGAATGCCACTATGTTCATATTACAGATTCCCCAACCTCACTCGTGGCTTCATTTTAGCATTTAATTCAAATCCCAATCACATTCGGGCCATGAAATTATCAAATAAGCACATTACATATGTGAAAACATGAATCATTTTTTACCCCGACCAGGACTCGAACCTAGGACTTATGATTACTAAGTCAAGGCGCTACCACCACACCACAGAAGGTTAAATGGAATCCAACCTTATAGCTTATATCTGTAATACTTAGGAATGAACGCATTCTAACTGAATGCCACTATGTTCATATTACATATTCCCCAACCTCACTCGTGGCTTCATTTTAGCATTTAATTCAAATCCCAATCTCATTCGGGCCATGAAATTATCAAATAAGCACATTACATAAATGAAAACATGAATCATTTTTTACCCCGACCGGGCCTCGAACCTAGGACTTATGATTACTAAGTCAAGGCGCTACCACTACACCACAGAAGGTTAAAAGGAATCCAACCTTATAGCTTATATCTGCTATACTTAGGAATGAACGCATTCTAACTGAATGCCACTATGTTCATATTACAGATTCCCCAACCTCACTCGTGGCTTCATTTTAGCATTTAATTCAAATCCCAATCTCATTCGGGCCATGAAATTATCAAATAAGCACATTACACATGTGAAAACATGAATCATTTTTTACCCCGACCAGGAATCGAACCTAGGACTTATGATTAATAAGTCAAGGCGATACCACTACACCACACAAGGTTAAAAGGAATCCAACCTTATAGCTTATATCTGCTGTACTTAGGAATGAACGCATTCTAACTGAATGCCACTATGTTCATATTACAGATTCCCCAACCTCACTCGTGGCTTCATTTTAGCATTTAATTCAAATCCCAATCTCAATCGGGCCATGAAATTATCAAATAAGCAAATTACATATGTGAAAACATGAATCATTTTTTACCCCGACCTGGACTCGAACCTAGGACTTATGATTACTAAGTCAAGGCGCTACCACTACACCACAGAAGGTTAAATGGAATCCAACCTTATAGCTTATATCTGCTATACTTAGGAATGAACGCATTCTAACTGAAAGCCACTATGTTCATATTACAGATTCCCCAACCTCACTCGTGGCTTCATTTTAGCATTTAATTCAAATCCCTATCACATTCGGGCCAATAAATTATCAAATAAGCACAATACATATGTGAAAACATGAATCATTTTTTACCCCGACCAGGACTCGAACCTAGGACTAATGATTACTAAGTCAAGGCGCTACCACTTCACCACAGAAGGTTAAATGGAATCCTACCTTATAGCTTATATCTGCTATACTTAGGAATGAACGCATTCTAACTGAATGCCACTATGTTCATATTACAGATTCCACAACCTCACTCGTGGCTTCATTTTAGCATTTAATTTAAATCCCAATCTCATTCGGGCCATGAAATTATCAAATAAGCACATTACATATGTGAAAACATGAATCATTTTTTACCCCGACCGGGCCTCGAACCTAGGACTTATGATTACTAAGTCAAGGCGCTACCACTACACCGCAGAAGGTTAAAAGGAATCCAACCTTATAGCTTATATCTGCTATACTTAGGAATGAACGCATTCTAACTGAATGCCACTATGTTCATATTACAGATTCCCCAACCTCACTCGTGGCTTCATTTTAGCATTTAATTCAAATCCCAATCTCATTCGGGCCATGAAATTATCAAATAAGCACATTACATATGTGAAAACATGAATCATTTTTTACCCCGACCTGGACTCGAACCTAGGACTTATGATTACTAAGTCAAGGCGCTACCACTACACCACAGAAGGTTAAATGGAATCCAACCTTATAGCTTATATCTGCTGTACTTAGGAATGAACGCATTCTAACTGAATGCCACTATGTTCATATTACAGATTCCCCAACCTCACTCGTGGCTTCATTTTAGCATTTAATTCAAATCCCAATCTCATTCGGGCCATGAAATTATCAAATAAGCACATTACACATGTGAAAACATGAATCATTTTTTACCCCGACCAGGAATCGAACCTAGGACTTATGATTAATAAGTCAAGGCGATACCACTACACCACACAAGGTTAAAAGGAATCCAACCTTATAGCTTATATCTGCTGTACTTAGGAATGAACGCATTCTAACTGAATGCCACTATGTTCATATTACAGATTCCCCAACCTCACTCGTGGCTTCATTTTAGCATTTAATTCAAATCCCAATCTCATTCGGGCCATGAAATTATCAAATAAGCAAATTACATATGTGAAAACATGAATCATTTTTTACCCCGACCGGGACTCGAACCTAGGACTTATGATTACTAAGTCAAGGCGCTACCACTACACCACAGAATTTTAAAAGGAATACAACATTATAGCTTATATCTGCAATACTTAGGAATGAACGCATTCTAACTGAATGCCACTATGTTCATATTACAGATTCCCCAACCTCACTCGTGGCTTCATTTTAGAATTTAATTCAAATCCCAATCTCATTCGGGCCATGAAATTATCAAATAAGCACATTACATATGTGAAAACATGAATCATTTTTTACCCCGACCGGGAATCGAACCTAGGACTTATGATTACTAAGTGAAGGAGCTACCAATGCACCACAGAAGGTTAAAAGGAATCCAACCTTATAGCTTATATCTGCTATACTTAGGAATGAACGCATTCTAACTGAATGCCACTATGTTCATATTACAGATTCCCCAAACTCACACGTGGCTACATTTTAGCATTTAATTCAAATCCCAATCTCATTCGGGCCATGAAATTATCAAATAAGCACATTACATATGTGAAAACATGAATCATCTTTTACCCTGTCCGGGACTCGAAACTAGGACTTATGATTACTAAGTCAAGGCGCTACCACTACACCACAGAAGGTTAAAAGGAATACAACCTTATAGCTTATATCTACTATACTTAGGAATGAGCGCATTCTAACTGAATGCCACTATGTTCATATTACAGATTCCCCAACCTCACTCGTGGTTTCATTTTAGCGTTTAATTCAAATCCCAATCTCATTCGGGCCATAAAATTATCAAATAAGCACATTACATATGTGAAAACATGAATAATTTTTTACCCCGAGCAGGACTCGAACCTAGGACTAATGATTACTAAGCCCGGCACTACGACTACACCACAGAAGGTTAAAAGGAATCCAACCTTATAGCTTATATCTGCTATACTTAGGAATGAATGCATTCTAACTGAATGCCACTATGTTCATATTATAGATTCCCCAACCTCACTCGTGGCTTCATTTCAGCATTTAATTCAAATCCCAATCACATTCGGGCCATGAAATTATCAAATAAGCACATTACATATGTGAAAACATGAATCATTTTTTACCCCGACCAGGACTCAAACCTAGGACTTATGATTACTAAGTCAAGGCGCTACCACCACACCACAGAAGGTTAAAAGGAATCCAACCTTATAGCTTATATCTGTAATACTTAGGAATGAACGCATTCTAACTGAATGCCACTATGTTCATATTACAGATTCCCCAACCTCACTCGTGGCTTCATTTTAGCATTTAATTCAAATCCCAATCTCATTCGGGCCATGAAATTATCAAATAAGCACATTACATCTGTGAAAACATGAATCATTTTTTACCCCGACCGGGAATCGAACCTAGGACTTATGATTACTAAGTGAAGGAGTTACCAATACACCACAGAAGGTTAAAAGGAATCCAACCTTATAGCTTATATCTGCTATACTTAGGAATGAACGCATTCTAACTGAATGCCACTATGTTCATTTTACAGATTCCCCAACCTCACACGTGGCTTCATTTTAGCATTTAATTCAAATCCCAATCTCATTCGGGCCATGAAATTATCAAATAAGCACATTACATATGTGAAAACATGAATCATTTTTTACCCCGATCCGGGACTCGAACCTAGGACTTATGATTACTAAGTCAAGGCGCTACCACTACACCACAGAAGGTTAAAAGGAATACAACCTTATAGCTTATATCTACTATACTTAGGAATGAGCGCATTCTAACTGAATGCCACTATGTTCATATTACAGATTCCCCAACCTCACTCGTGGTTTCATTTTAGCATTTAATTCAAATCCCAATCTCATTCGGGCAATAAAACTATCAAATAAGCACATTACATATGTGAAAACATGAATAATTTTTTACACCGACCAGGACTCGAACCTAGGACTAATGATTACTAAGTCAAGGCACTACCACTACACCACAGAAGGTTAAAAGGAATCCAACCTTATAGCTTATATCTGCTATACTTAGGAATGAACGCATTCTAACTGAATGCCACTATGTTCATATTACAGATTCCCCAACCTCACTCGTGGCTTCATTTTAGCATTTAATTCAAATCCCAATCACATTCGGGCCATGAAATTATCAAATAAGCACATTACATATGTGAAAACATGAATCATTTTTTACCCCGACCAGGACTCGAACCTAGGACTTATGATTACTAAGTCAAGGCGCTACCACCACACCACAGAAGGTTAAATGGAATCCAACCTTATAGCTTATATCTGTAATACTTAGGAATGAACGCATTCTAACTGAATGCCACTATGTTCATATTACAGATTCCCCAACCTCACTCGTGGCTTCATTTTAGCATTTAATTCAAATCCCAATCTCATTCGGGCCATGAAATTATCAAATAAGCACATTACATAAGTGAAAACATGAATCATTTTTTACCCCGACCGGGCCTCGAACCTAGGACTTATGATTACTAAGTCAAGGCGCTACCACTACACCACAGAAGGTTAAAAGGAATCCAACCTTATAGCTTATATCTGCTATACTTAGGAATGAACGCATTCTAACTGAATGCCACTATGTTCATATTACAGATTCCCCAACCTCACTCGTGGCTTCATTTTAGCATTTAATTCAAATCCCAATCTCATTCGGGCCATAAAATTATCAAATAAGCACATTACATATGTGAAAACATGAATAATTTTTTACCCCGACCGGGACTCGAACCTAGGACTAATGATTACTAAGTCAAGGCGCTACCACTACACCACAGAAGGTTAAAAGGAATCCAACCTTATAGCTTATATCTGCTATACTTAGGAATGAACGCATTCTAACTGAATGCCACTATGTTCATATTACAGATTCCCCAACCTCACTCGTGGCTTCATTTTAGCATTTAATTCAAATCCCTATCACATTCGTGCCATGAAATTATCAAATAAGCACATTACATATGTGAAAACATGAATCATTTTTTACCCCGACCAGGACTCGAACCTAGGACTTATGATTACTAAGTCAAGGCGCTACCACTACACCACAGAAGGTTAAATGGAATCCAACCTTATAGCTTATATCTGCAATACTTAGGAATGAACGCATTCTAACTGAATGCCACTATGTTCATAAAACAGATTCCCCAACCTCACACGTGGCTTCATTTTAGCATTTAATTCAAATCCCAATCTCATTCGGGCCATGAAATTATCAAATAAGCACATTACATAAATGAAAACATGAATCATTTTTTACCCCGACCGGGCCTCGAACCTAGGACTTATGATTACTAATTCAAGGCGCTACCACTACACCACAGAAGGTTAAAAGGAATCCAACCTTATAGCTTATATCTGCTATACTTAGGAATGAACGCATTCTAACTGAATTCCACTATGTTCATATTACAGATTCAACAACCTCACTCGTGGCTTCATTTTAGCATTTCATTCAAATCCCAATCTCATTCGGGCCATGAAATTATCAAATAAGCACATTACATATGTGAAAACATGAATCATTTTTTACCCCGACCTGGACTCGAACCTAGGACTTATGATTACTAAGTCAAGGCGCTACCACTACACCACAAAAGGTTAAATGGAATCCAACCTTATAGCTTATATCTGCTGTACTTAGGAATGAACGCATTCTAACTGAATGCCACTATGTTCATATTACAGATTCAACAACCTCACTCGTGGCTTCATTTTAGCATTTAATTCAAATCCCAATCTCATTCGGGCCATGAAATTATCAAATAAGCACATTGCACATGTGAAAACATGAATCATTTTTTACCCCGACCGGGAATCGAACCTAGGACTTATGATTAATAAGTCAAGGTGCTACCACTACACCACACAAGGTTAAAAGGAATCCAACCTTATAGCTTATATCTGCTGTACTTAGGAATGAACTCATTCTAACTGAATGCCACTATGTTCATATTACAGATTCCCCAACCTCACTCGTGGCTTCATTTTTGCATTTAATTCAAATCCCAATCTCATTCGGGCCATGAAATTATCAAATAAGCACATTACATATGTGAAAACATGAATCATTTTTTACCCCGACCGGGACTCGAACCTAATACTTATGATTACTAAGTCAAGGCGCTTCCACTACACCACAGAATTTTAAAAGGAATACAACATTATAGCTTATATCTGCAATACTTAGGAATGAACGCATTCTAACTGAATGCCACTATGTTCATATTACAGATTCCCCAACCTCACTCGTGGCTTCATTTTAGAATTTAATTCAAATCCCAATCTCATTCGGGCCATGAAATTATCAAATAAGCACATTACATATGTGAAAACATTAATCATTTTTTACCCCGACCGGGAATCGAACCTAGGACTTATGATTACTAAGTGAAGGAGCTACCAATACACCACAGAAGGTTAAAAGGAATCCAACCTTATAGCTTATATCTGCTATACTTAGGAATGAACGCATTCTAACTGAATGCCACTATGTTCATATTACAGATTCCCCAACCTCACACGTGGCTACATTTTAGCATTTAATTCAAATCCCAATCTCATTCGGGCCATGAAATTATCAAATAAGCACATTATATATGTGAAAACATGAATCATTTTTTACCCCGTCCGGGACTCGAAACTAGGACTTATGATTACTAAGTCAAGGCGCTACCACTACACCACAGAAGGTTAAAAGGAATACAATCTTATAGCTTATATCTACTATACTTAGGAATGAGCGCATTCTAACTGAATGCCACTATGTTCATATTACAGATTCCCCAACCTCACTCGTGGTTTCATTTTAGCATTTAATTCAAATCCCAATCTCATTCGGGCCATAAAATTATCAAATAAGCACATTACATATGTGAAAACATGAATAATTTTTTACCCCGAGCAGGACTCGAACCTAGGACTAATGATTACTAAGTCAAGGCACTACGACTGCACCACAGAAGGTTAAAAGGAATCCAACCTTATAGCTTATATCTGCTATACTTATTAATGAACGCATTCTAACTGAATGCCACTATGTTCATATTACAGATTCCCCAACCTCACTCGTGGCTTCATTTCAGCATTTAATTCAAATCCCAATCACATTCGGGCCATGAAATTATCAAATAAGCACATTACATATGTGAAAACATGAATCATTTTTTACCCCGACCATGACTCAAACCTAGGACTTATGATTACTAAGTCAAGGCGCTACCACCACACCACAGAAGGTTAAATGGAATCCAACCTTATAGCTTATATCTGTAATACTTAGGAATGAACGCATTCTAACTGAATACCACTATGTTCATATTACAGATTCCCCAACCTCACTCGTGGCTTCATTTTAGCATTTAATTCAAATCCCAATCTCATTCGGGCCATGAAATTATCAAATAAGCACATTACATATGTGAAAACATGAATCATTTTTTACCCCGACCGGGCCTCGAACCTAGGACTTATGATTACTAAGTCAAGGCGCTACCACTACACCACAGAAGGTTAAAAGGAATCCAACCTTATAGCTTATATCTGCTATACTTAGGAATGAACGCATTCTAACTGAATGCCACTATGTTCATATTTCAGATTCCCCAACCTCACTCGTGGCTTCATTTTAGCATTTAATTCAAATCCCAATCTCATTCGGGCCATGAAATTATCTAATAAGCAAATTACATATGTGAAAACATGAATCATTTTTTACCCCGACCGGGACTCGAACCTAGGACTTATGATTACTAAGTCAAGGCGCTACCACTACACCACAGAATTTTAAAAGGAATACAACATTATAGCTTATATCTGCAATACTTAGGAATGAACGCATTCTAACTGAATGCCACTATGTTCATATTACAGATTCCCCAACCTCACTCGTGGCTTCATTTTAGAATTTAATTCAAATCCCAATCTCATTCGGGCCATGAAATTATCAAATAAGCACATTACATATGTGAAAACATGAATCATTTTTTACCCCGACCGGGAATCGAACCTAGGACTTATGATTACTAAGTGAAGGAGCTACCAATGCACCACAGAAGGTTAAAAGGAATCCAACCTTATAGCTTATATCTGCTATACTTAGGAATGAACGCATTCTAACTGAATGCCACTATGTTCATATTACAGATTCCCCAAACTCACACGTGGCTACATTTTAGCATTTAATTCAAATCCCAATCTCATTCGGGCCATGAAATTATCAAATAAGCACATTACATATGTGAAAACATGAATCATTTTTTACCCCGTCCGGGACTCGAAACTAGGACTTATGATTACTAAGTCAAGGCGCTACCACTACACCACAGAAGGTTAAAAGGAATACAACCTTATAGCTTATATCTACTATACTTAGGAATGAGCGCATTCTAACTGAATGCCACTATGTTCATATTACAGATTCCCCAACCTCACTCGTGGTTTCATTTTAGCGTTTAATTCAAATCCCAATCTCATTCGGGCAATAAAATTATCAAATAAGCACATTACATATGTGAAAACATGAATAATTTTTTACCCCGAGCAGGACTCGAACCTAGGACTAATGATTACTAAGTCAAGGCACTACGACTACACCACAGAAGGTTAAAAGGAATCCAACCTTATAGCTTATATCTGCTATACTTAGGAATGAATGCATTCTAACTGAATGCCACTATGTTCATATTATAGATTCCCCAACCTCACTCGTGGCTTCATTTCAGCATTTAATTCAAATCCCAATCACATTCGGGCCATGAAATTATCAAATAAGCACATTACATATGTGAAAACATGAATCATTTTTTACCCCGACCAGGACTCAAACCTAGGACTTATGATTACTAAGTCAAGGCGCTACCACCACACCACAGAAGGCTAAAAGGAATCCAACCTTATAGCTTATATCTGTAATACTTAGGAATGAACGCATTCTAACTGAATGCCACTATGTTCATATTACAGATTCCCCAACCTCACTCGTGGCTTCATTTTAGCATTTAATTCAAATCCCAATCTCATTCGGGCCATGAAATTATCAAATAAGCACATTACATCTGTGAAAACATGAATCATTTTTTACCCCGACCGGGAATCGAACCTAGGACTTATGATTACTAAGTGAAGGAGTTACCAATACACCACAGAAGGTTAAAAGGAATCCAACCTTATAGCTTATATCTGCTATACTTAGGAATGAACGCATTCTAACTGAATGCCACTATGTTCATTTTACAGATTCCCCAACCTCACACGTGGCTTCATTTTAGCATTTAATTCAAATCCCAATCTCATTCGGGCCATGAAATTATTAAATAAGCACATTACATATGTGAAAACATGAATCATTTTTTACCCCGTCCGGGACTCGAACCTAGGACTTATGATTACTAAGTCAAGGCGCTACCACTACACCACAGAAGGTTAAAAATAATACAACCTTATAGCTTATATCTACTATACTTAGGAATGAGCGCATTCTAAATGAATGCCACTATGTTCATATTACAGATTCCCCAACCTCACTCGTGGTTTCATTTTAGCATTTAATTCAAATCCCAATCTCATTCGGGCAATAAAACTATCAAATAAGCACATTACATATGTGAAAACATGAATAATTTTTTAAACCGACCAGGACTCGAACCTAGGACTAATGATTACTAAGTCAAGGCACTACCACTACACCACAGAAGGTTAAAAGGAATCCAACCTTATAGCTTATATCTGCTATACTTAGGAATGAACGCATTCTAACTGAATGCCACTATGTTCATATTACAGATTCCCCAACCTCACTCGTGGCTTCATTTTAGCATTTAATTCAAATCCCAATCACATTCGGGCCATGAAATTATCAAATAAGCACATTACATATGTGAAAACATGAATCATTTTTTACCCCGACCAGGACTCGAACCTAGGACTTATGATTACTAAGTCAAGGCGCTACCACCACACCACAGAAGGTTAAATGGAATCCAACCTTATAGCTTATATCTGTAATACTTAGGAATGAACGCATTCTAACTGAATGCCACTATGTTCATATTACAGATTCCCCAACCTCACTCGTGGCTTCATTTTAGCATTTAATTCAAATCCCAATCTCATTCGGGCCATGAAATTATCAAATAAGCACATTACATAAATGAAAACATGAATCATTTTTTACCCCGACCGGGCCTCGAACCTAGGACTTATGATTACTAAGTCAAGGCGCTACCACTACACCACAGAAGGTTAAAAGGAATCCAACCTTATAGCTTATATCTGCTATACTTAGGAATGAACGCATTCTAACTGAATGCCACTATGTTCATATTACAGATTCCCCAACCTCACTCGTGGCTTCATTTTAGCATTTAATTCAAATCCCAATCTCATTCGGGCCATGAAATTATCAAATAAGCACATTACATATGTGAAAACATGAATCATTTTTTACCCCGACCAGGACTCGAACCTAGGACTTATGATTACTAAGTCAAGGCGCTACCACTACACCACAGAAGGTTAAATGGAATCCAACCTTATAGCTTATATCTGCAATACTTAGGAATGAACGCATTCTAACTGAATGCCACTATGTTCATAAAACAGATTCCCCAACCTCACTCGTGGCTTCATTTTAGCATTTAATTCAAATCCCAATCTCATTCGGGCCATGAAATTATCAAATAAGAACATTACATAAATGAAAACATGAATCATTTTTTACCCCGACCGGGCCTCGAACCTAGGACTTATGATTACTAATTCAAGGCGCTACCACTACACCACAGAAGGTTAAAAGGAATCCAACCTTATAGCTTATATCTGCTATACTTAGGAATGAACGCATTCTAACTGAATTCCACTATGTTCATATTACAGATTCAACAACCTCACTCGTGGCTTCATTTTAGCATTTAATTCAAATCCCAATCTCATTCGGGCCATGAAATTATCAAATAAGCACATTACATATGTGAAAACATGAATCATTTTTTACCCCGACCGGGACTCGAACCTAGGACTTATGATTACTAAGTCAAGGCGCTACCACTACACCACAGAAGGTTAAAAGGAATCCAACCTTATAGCTTATATCTGCTGTACTTAGGAATGAACGCATTCTAACTGAATGCCACTATGTTCATATTACAGATTCAACAACCTCACTCGTGGCTTCATTTTAGCATTTAATTCAAATCCCAATCTCATTCGGGCCATGAAATTATCAAATAAGCACATTACACATGTGAAAACATGAATCATTTTTTACCCCGACCGGGACTCGAACCTAGGACTTATGATTACTAAGTCAAGGCGCTACCACTACACCACAAAAGGTTAAATGGAATCCAACCTTATAGCTTATATCTGCTGTACTTAGGAATGAACGCATTCTAACTGAATGCCACTATGTTCATATTACAGATTCCCCAACCTCACTCGTGGCTTCATTTTTGCATTTAATTCAAATCCCAATCTCATTCGGGCCATGAAATTATCAAATAAGCACATTACATATGTGAAAACATGAATCATTTTTTACCCCGACCGGGACTCTAACCTAATACTTATGATTACTAAGTCAAGGCGCCTCCACTACACCACAGAATTTTAAAAGGAATACAACATTATAGCTTATATCTGCAATACTTAGGAATGAACGCATTCTAACTGAATGCCACTATGTTCATATTACAGATTCCCCAACCTCACTCGTGGCTTCATTTTAGAATTTAATTCAAATCCCAATCTCATTCGGGCCATGAAATTATCAAATAAGCACATTACATATGTGAAAACATTAATCATTTTTTACCCCGACCGGGAATCGAACCTAGGACTTATGATTACTAAGTGAAGGAGCTACCAATACACCACAGAAGGTTAAAAGGAATCCAACCTTATAGCTTATATCTGCAATACTTAGGAATGAACGCATTCTAACTGAATGCCACTATGTTCATATTACAGATTCCCCAACCTCACACGTGGCTACATTTTACAATTTAATTCAAATCCCAATCTCATTCGGGCCATGAAATTATCAAATAAGCACATTATATATGTGAAAACATGAATCATTTTTTACCCCGTCCGGGACTCGAAACTAGGACTTATGATTACTAAGTCAAGGCGCTACCACTACACCACAGAAGGTTAAAAGGAATACAATCTTATAGCTTATATCTACTATACTTAGGAATGAGCGCATTCTAACTGAATGCCACTATGTTCATATTACAGATTCCCCAACCTCACTCGTGGTTTCATTTTAGCATTTAATTCAAATCCCAATCTCATTCGGGCCATAAAATTATCAAATAAGCACATTACATATGTGAAAACATGAATAATTTTTTACCCCGAGCAGGACTCGAACCTAGGACTAATGATTACTAAGTCAAGGCACTACGACTGCACCACAGAAGGTTAAAAGGAATCCAACCTTATAGCTTATATCTGCTATACTTATTAATGAACGCATTCTAACTGAATGCCACTATGTTCATATTACAGATTCCCCAACCTCACTCGTGGCTTCATTTCAGCATTTAATTCAAATCCCAATCACATTCGGGCCATGAAATTATCAAATAAGCACATTACATATGTGAAAACATGAATCATTTTTTACCCGGACCAGGACTCGAACCTAGGACTTATGATTACTAAGTCAAGGCGCTACCACCACACCACAGAAGGTTAAATGGAATCCAACCTTATAGCTTATATCTGTAATACTTAGGAATGAACGCATTCTAACTGAATACCACTATGTTCATATTACAGATTCCCCAACCTCACTCGTGGCTTCATTTTAGCATTTAATTCAAATCCCAATCTCATTCGGGCCATGAAATTATCAAATAAGCACATTACATATGTGAAAACATGAATAATTTTTTACCCCGACCGGGCCTCAAACCTAGGACTTATGATTACTAAGTCAAGGCGCTACCACTACACCACAGAAGGTTAAAAGGAATCCAACCTTATAGCTTATATCTGCTATACTTAGGAATGAACGCATTCTAACTGAATGCCACTATGTTCATATTTCAGATTCCCCAACCTCACTCGTGGCTTCATTTTAGCATTTAATTCAAATCCCAATCTCATTCGGGCCATGAAATTATCTAATAAGCACAATACATAAATGAAAACATGAATCATTTTTTACCCTGACCGGGCCTCGAACCTAGGACTTATGATTACTAAGTCAAGGCGCTACCACTACACCACAGAAGGTTAAAAGGAATCCAACCTTATAGCTTATATCTGCTATACTTAGGAATGAACGCATTCTAACTGAATGCCACTATGTTCATATTACAGATTCCCCAACCTCACTCGTGGCTTCATTTTAGCATTTCATTCAAATCCCAATCTCATTCGGGCCATGAAATTATCAAATAAGCACATTACATATGTGAAAACATGAATCATTTTTTACCCCAACCGGGACTTAAACCTAGGAATTATAATTACTAAGTCAAGGCGCTACCACTACACCACAGAAGGTTAAAAGGAATCCAACCTTATAGCTTATATCTGCTATACTTAGGAATGAACGCATTCTAACTGAATGCCACTATGTTCATATTACAGATTCCCCAACCTCACTCGTGGCTTCATTTTAGTATTTAATTCAAATCCCAATCTCATTCGGGCCATGAAATTATCAAATAAGCACATTACATATGTGAAAACATGAATCATTTTTTACCCCGACCGGGACTCGAACCTAGGACTTATGATTACTAAGTCAAGGCGCTACCACTACACCGCAGAAGGTTAAAAAGAATACAACCTTATAGCTTATATCTGCTATACTTAGGAATGAACGCATTCTAACTGATTGCCGCTTTGTTCATAATACAGATTCCCCAACCTCACTCGTGGATTCATTTTAGCATTTAATTCAAATCCCAATCTCATTCGGGCCATGAAATTATTAAATAAGCACATTACATATGTGAAAACATGAATCATTTTTTACCCCGACCGAGACTCGAACATAGGACTTATGATTACTAAGTCAAGACGCTACCAGTACACCACAGAAGGTTAAAAGGAATCCAACCTTATAGCTTATATCTGTAATACTTAGGAATGAATGCATTCTAACTGAATGCCACTATATTCATATTACAGATTCCCCAACCTCACTCTTGGCTTCATTTTAGCATTTAATTCAAATCCCAATCTTATTCGGGCCATGAAATTATCAAATAAGCACATTACATATGTGAAAACATGAATCATTTTTTACCCCGACCGGGACTCGAACCTAGGACTTATGATTACTAAGTCAAGGTGCTACCACTACACCACAGAAGGTTAAAAGGAATCCAACCTTATAGCTTATATCCGCTGTACTTAGGAATGAACGCATTCTAACTGAATGCCTCTATGTTCATATTTCAGATTCCCCAACCTCACTCGTGGCTTCATTTTAGCATTTAATTCAAATCCCAATCACATTCGGGCCATAAAATTATCAAATAAGCACATTACATATGTGAAAACATGAATAATTTTTTACCCCGAGCAGGACTCGAACCTAGGACTAATGATTACTAAGTCAAGGCACTACGACTGCACCACAGAAGGTTAAAAGGAATCCAACCTTATAGCTTATATCTGCTATACTTATTAATGAACGCATTCTAACTGAATGCCACTATGTTCATATTACAGATTCCCCAACCTCACTCGTGGCTTCATTTCAGCATTTAATTCAAATCCCAATCACATTCGGGCCATGAAATTATCAAATAAGCACATTACATATGTGAAAACATGAATCATTTTTTACCCGGACCAGGACTCGAACCTAGGACTTATGATTACTAAGTCAAGGCGCTACCACCACACCACAGAAGGTTAAATGGAATCCAACCTTATAGCTTATATCTGTAATACTTAGGAATGAACGCATTCTAACTGAATACCACTATGTTCATATTACAGATTCCCCAACCTCACTCGTGGCTTCATTTTAGCATTTAATTCAAATCCCAATCTCATTCGGGCCATGAAATTATCAAATAAGCACATTACATATGTGAAAACATGAATAATTTTTTACCCCGACCGGGACTCGAACCTAGGACTTATGATTACTAAGTCAAGGCGCTACCACTACACCACAGAAGGTTAAAAGGACTCCAACCTTATAGCTTATATCTGCTATACTTAGGAATGAACGCATTCTAACTGAATGCCACTATGTTCATATTTCAGATTCCCCAACCTCACTCGTGGCTTCATTTTAGCATTTAATTCAAATCCCAATCTCATTCGGGCCATGAAATTATCAAATAAGCACAATACATAAATGAAAACATGAATCATTTTTTACCCTGACCGGGCCTCGAACCTAGTACTTATGATTACTAAGTCAAGGCGCTACCACTACACCACAGAAGGTTAAAAGGAATCCAACCTTATAGCTTATATCTGCTATACTTAGGAATGAACGCATTCTAAATGAATGCCAGTATGTTCATATTACAGATTCCCCAACCTCACTTGTGGCTTCATTTTAGCATTTCATTCAAATCCCAATCTCATTCGGGCCATGAAATTATCAAATAAGCACATTACATATGTGAAAACATGAATCATTTTTTACCCCGACCGGGACTCAAACCTAGGAATTATAATTACTAAGTCAAGGCGCTACCACTACACCACAGAAGGTTAAAAGGAATCCAACCTTATAGCTTATATCTGCTATACTTAGGAATGAACGCATTCTAACTGAATGCCACTATGTTCATATTACAGATTCCCCAACCTCACTCGTGGCTTCATTTTAGTATTTAATTCAAATCCCAATCTCATTCGGGCCATGAAATTATCAAATAAGCACATTACATATGTGAAAACATGAATCATTTTTTACCCCGACCGGGACTCGAACCTAGGACTTATGATTACTAAGTCAAGACGCTACCACTACACCGCAGAAGGTTAAAAAGAATACAACCTTATAGCTTATATCTGCTATACTTAGGAATGAACGCATTCTAACTGATTGCCGCTTTGTTCATAATACAGATTCCCCAACCTCACTCGTGGATTCATTTTAGCATTTAATTCAAATCCCAATCTCATTCGGGCCATGAAATTATTAAATAAGCACATTACATATGTGAAAACATGAATCATTTTTTACCCCGACCGAGACTCGAACATAGGACTTATGATTACTAAGTCAAGGCACTACGACTGCACCACA
>JAXCGZ010006486.1:0-2500 GCA_037179515.1 Halocaridina rubra
TCCCTAAATATCTATAACAGAGTAATAATAATAATAATAATAATAATAATAATAATAATAATAATAATAATAATAATAATAATAATAATAATAATAATAATAATAATAATAATAATAGTATAATAATAATAATAATAACAACCATAATAATAATAATGATTATAATAATAATAATAATAATAATAATAATAATAATAATAATAATAATAATAATAATAATAATAATAATAATAATAAAAATAATAATAATAATAATAATAATAATAATAATAATAATAATAATAATAATAATAATAATAATAATAATAATAATAATACTAACAATAATAATAATAATAATAATAATAATAATAATAATAATAATAATAATAATAATAATAATAATAATAATAATAATAATAATAGTAATAATAATAATAAACCTTTATTTCTATTATGCAATGGGTATTCTGTTACAAATCTAAGAGTACCCTTATAAGTAAAGGTCGATGTAAAGGTTGCCAGGTTTCAGTTCCGACATCTATCTAAGCTGCTCCTCAGAACGTCAGCTGGGGCAAGCCCCAACGACCCACTGTGGTGCAGAGCCACAGCAGTAAAACCCCCAGTAAACAGATTGACCTCTTGGGCTTGGACGGAAACCGATCTGCCGGCCTCGAAAATGCGAAGCTAGCGCTTTACCACTGTACTAGTATCTCAAAATTGTACAGTACACAAATATCTAGTAATTCTTTATTCAAATAAGTCATTTTTTGCAAGAGCACAAATGGAAACCTTGACGCCTTCTGGAAATGCAGAGGACAAAAAACAATGTACGCAAGAGTAGAGGGGGGAGGGATGCATTCCAATTATACTATCTCTCTCTCTCTCTCTCTCTCTCTCTCTCTCTCTCTCTCTCTCTCTCTCTCTCTCTCTCTCTCTCTCTCTCTCTCTCTCTCTCTCTCTCTCTCCTCTCTCTCTCTCTCTCTCTCTCTCTCTCTCTCTCGCACACACACACACACACACACACACACACACACCTAAGTAAAAGGAGAGAGGCAGAGAAAGATTATGAGAGGGACATCACCAGGAAGGCTAAAGAAAATCCCAAGCTTTTCCACAGCTTTATCAGAGGAAAACTGAAGGTAAAAGAACAGGTTTTAAGGCTAAAGAGAGCGGATGGAAGCATCACTGAGACGGACGAAGAGATCTGCAAAGAATTGAACAAGGAGTTTCAGTCAGTATTTACAGTAGAAAATACCCCACCCCCTCAGATTGCAGTGATAGAAGCTCAAGGGCCGGTATTAGAGAACATCAACCTTACAGCCACAGAGGTATGCAAAGCGCTGATGGATTTAGATGTTCATAAAGCTACAGGTCCTGATGACATATCCCCTCATGTGCTTAAAAAATGCGCAAACACAATATCAGTGGCACTAAGTATCATATTTAAGGAGTCATTGGAGTCGGGGAGATTCCAAGATGCTGGAAACAAGCAAATGTGATACCTATCTTCAAAAAGGGAAGGAGGGATACGGCTCTGAACTATAGACCAGTTTCCTTGACCAGCATAGTTTGCAAACTTATGGAGAAACTACTAAGGAAACATATCTCTCTTCACTTGGAATCCTTCAACTTTTTGTCAGTGAGGCAACATGGCTTCAGAGAAGGAAGATCAACAGTAACAAACTTATTAGAATTTTATGATGAGGTAAGCCAAATCTTACAGGAAAGAGAGGGTTGGGCAGATTGCATATTCCTAGACTTCCAGAAAGCGTTTGACACTGTTCCACATGGGAGACTTATTAGGAAGCTGCAATCAATGGCTAGAATAGGTGGAAATGTCTTGGAATGGATAAAAACTTACTTAGAAGGAAGGGAACAGAGGGTTAGAGTAAGACACTCAGTGTCTGAATGGAGAAGAGTTAGTAGTGGAGTTCCACAGGGTTCAGTTTTAGGGCCACTTTTGTTCCTTGTATATGTAAATGACCTACCAGAGTCTGTAAATTCATTCATGAATATGTTTGCAGATGATGCAAAGATTGTGAAGAAAGTAAAAAACGAGAACAATGGTAGAGAACTTCAGGAGGATCTAAATAATCTGCATGAGTGGTCAGAAAAGTGGCTAATGAAATTCAATACCTCAAAATGTAAGGTAATGAGAATGGGTACAAGTGCAAGAAGGCCCAAGCTTGACTACTCGGTGGCTGGAGTACAGCTTCAGGAGACAGAAAATGAGAGAGATCTAGGAGTAAACATATTGGCAGATTTGTCTCCAGAAATACATATAAATGGCGTAGTAAGGGCAGCATATGCATTCTTATCAAATGTAAGGGTAGCCTTCAGGCACATGGACAAGGAAATGTTCAGAAATATTTATGTAACCTATGTGAGGCCAAAACTCGAATATGCAGCCCCCTTTTGGAATCCGCACTTGAAAAAGCACATAGCTAAGCTTGAAAAAGTTCAAAGACATGCCACGAAACTGGTGCCAGAAATACGCAATCTCGGTTATGATGAGAGG
>JAXCGZ010006486.1:10000-20000 GCA_037179515.1 Halocaridina rubra
TGTCCTTAAAACTATGGATTGAGATAGCATTAACTACCTCCTCTCTTAGCCAATTCCAATTATCAACTACTCTTACACTGAAAAAGTATTTCCTTACACCCTGCAAAGAAGTTTTCTTACGAAGCTTCAAACTATGACCTCTAGTTCTAGAACCAGCCATATCAAAATATCGATCCATATCCACTCTATCATAACCATGAAGGAATTTAAACACTGTCACCATATCCCCCCTCACTCTTCTAGCTTCGAGTGATGGTAAGTCTAATTCCCTCAGCCTCTCATCATAACTGAGATTGCGTATTTCTGGCACCAGTTTCGTGGCATGTCTTTGAACTTTTTCAAGCTTAGCTATGTGCTTTTTCAAGTGCGGATTCCAAAAGGGGGCTGCATATTCGAGTTTTGGCCTCACATAGGTTACATAAATATTTCTGAACATTTCCTTGTCCATGTGCCTGAAGTCTACCCTTGCATTTGATAAGAATGCATATGCTGCCCTTACTATGCCATTTATATGTATTTCTGGAGACAAATCTGCCTGTATGTTTACTCCTAGATCTCTCTCATTTTCTGTCTCTTGAAGTTGTACTCCAGCCACCGAGTAGTCAAGCTTGGGCCTTCTTGCCCTTGTACCCATTCTCATTACCTTACATTTTGAAGTATTGAATTTCATTAGCCACTTTTCTGAACACTCATGCAGATTATTTAGATCCTCCTGAAGTTCTCTACCATTGTTCTCGTTTTTTACTTTCTTCACAATCTTTGCATCATCTACAAACATATTCATGAATGAGTTTACAGACTCTGGTAGGTCATTTACATATACAAGGAACAAAAGTGGCCCTAAAACTGAACCCTGTGGAACTCCACTATTAACTCTTCTCCATTCAGACACTGAGTGTCTTACTCTAACCCTCTGTTCCCTTCCTTCTAAGTAAGTTTTTATCCATTTCAGAACATTTCCACCTATTCTAGCAATTGATTACAGCTTCCTAATAAGTCTCCCATGTGGAAAAGTGTCAAACGCTTTCTGGAAGTCTAGGAATATGCAATCTGCCAAGCCCTCACTTTCCTGCAAGAGTTGGCTTACCTCATCATAAAATTCTAATAAGTTTGTTACTGTTGATCTACCTTCTCTGAAGCCATGTTGCCTCACTGACAAAAAGTTGAAGGATTCCAAGTGTGTGTGTGTGTGTGTGTGTGTGTGTGTGTGTGTGTGTGTGTGTGTGTGTGTGTGATTACCTAATTAGTGATTACCTAATTGTGTTTACGGGAAAGAGCCCAAAGCTCGTATCTTCCCGTCTCCTGATCGGTTCCATTTTATACTTAGTCATACTTATCATACCTGTCCTTAAAACTATGGATTGAGATAGCATTAACTACCTCCTCGCTTAGCCAATTCCAATTAGCAACTACTCTTACACAGAAAAAGTATTTCCTTACATCCTGCAAAGAAGTTTTCTTACGAAGCTTCAAACTATGACCTCTAGTTCTAGAGCCAGCCATATCAAAATATCGATCCCTATCAACTCTATCATAACCATGAAGGAATTTAAACACTGTCACCATATCCCCCCTCACTCTTCTAGCTTCGAGTGATGGTAAGTCTAATTCCCTCAGCCTCTCATCATAACTGAGATTGAGTATTTCTGGCACCAGTTTCGTGGCATGTCTTTGAACTTTTTCAAGCTTAGCTATGTGCTTTTTCAAGTGCGGATTCCAAAAGGGGGCTGCATATTCGAGTTTTGGCCTCACATAGGTTACATAAATATTTCTGAACATTTCCTTGTCCATGTGCCTGAAGGCTACCCTTACATTTGATAAGAATGCATATGCTGCCCTTACTATGCCATTTATATGTATTTCTGGAGACAAATCTGCCTGTATGTTTACTCCTAGACCTCTCTCATTTTCTGTCTCTTGAAGTTGTACTCCAGCCACCGAGTAGTCAAGCTTGGGCCTTCTTGCACTTGTACCCATTCTCATTATCGTACATTTTGAAGTATTGAATTTCATTAGCCACTTTTCTGACCACTCATGCAGATTATTTAGATCCTCCTGAAGTTCTCTACCATTGTTCTCGTTTTTTACTTTCTTCACAATCTTTGCATCATCTGCAAACATATTCATGGATGAGTTTACAGACTCTGGTAGGTCATTTACATATACAAGGAACAAAAGTGGCCCTAAAACTGAACCCTGTGGAACTCCACTACTGACTCTTCTCCATTCAGACACTTAGGTGTCTTACTCTAACCCTCTGTTCCCTTCCTTCTAAGTAAGTTTTTATCCATTCCAAAACATTTCCACCTATTCTAGCAATTGATTACAGCTTCCTAATAAGTCTCCCATGTGGAACAGTGTCAAACGCTTTCTGGAAGTCTAGGAATATGCAATCTGCCAAGCCCTCTCTTTCCTGTAAGATTTGGCTTACCTCATCATAAAATTCTAATAAGTTTGTTACTGTTGATCTACCTTCTCTGAAGCCATGTTGCCTCACTGACAAAAAGTTGAAGGATTCCAAGTGAAGAGAAATATGTTTCCTTAGTAGTTTCTCCATAACTTTGCAAACTATGCTGGTCAAGGAAACTGGTCTATAGTTCAGAGCCGTATCCCTCCTTCCCTTTTTGAAGATAGGTATCACATTTGCTTGTTTCCAGCATCTTGGAATCTCCCCCGACTCCAGTGACTCCTTAAATATGATACTTAGTGCCACTGATATTGTGTTTGCGCATTTTTTAAGCACATGAAGGGATATGTCATCAGGACCTGTAGCTTTATGAACATCTAAATCCATCAGCGCTTTGCATACCTCTGTGGCTGTAAGGTTGATGTTCTCTAATACCGGCCCTTGAGCTTCTATCACTGCAATCTGAGGGGGTGGGGTATTTTCTACTGTAAATACTGACTGAAACTCCTTGTTCAATTCTTTGCAGATCTCTTCATCCGTCTCAGTAATGCTTCCATCCGCTCTCTTTAGCCTTAAAACCTGTTCATTTACCTTCAGTTTTCCACTGATAAAGCTGTGGAAAAGCTTGGGATTTTCTTTAGCCTTCCTGGTGATGTCCCTCTCATAGTCTCTCTCTGCCTCTCTCCTTTTACTTAGGTAGTCATATCTTGCTCTTTTGTAGGTTTGCCAGGCATTTATGTTTTTTCTCCTCCTATACCTTTTCCAGCATTTGTCTCTCCACTCCTTAGCTCTTTTACACCCATTATCGAACCATTTCTCTCTGGCATGAATTACACCTACTTTGGTGACAGGTATGCAGCAATCTACTATCTTCCCATATTTCTCACAAAAGATGTCATACATTTCTTGTACAGATTTGTTGTAAAATAAGATTCTCCAGTCAATCACTGCATAAAGCTCATTCATTTTGATGTAATCTCCTTTCGGATAGTTCCTCCTCATGTCCTCAATGCCTCTACTCTCAGGAAGAATATCTTCAATGATATACTCCATCAACAACACACAGTGGTCACTCTTTCCAATTGGTGGTTCATACTCAATTTTTTCAATATCCAACACATTATCTGTGAACACTAGATCAAGTAGTGATGGCTCATCCCCACCCCTGGCCCTTGTTGGTTCCATTACATGTTGGTGTAGGAAATTCCCTTGTACGCAATCTAGGAATCTTGCCCCGAATGAGTCCTCACCACTGTGTGGGTCAAGATTTATCCAATCTATCTCTTTATGATTAAAATCTCCCATAATCAAAATCCTACATTTTTTTTCCCGTGCCATGTTAACAACTGAGTTTATGACTTCAATAGTACCTATATTACTTTCCTCATAAACTTCAAGCCTATTTTGGTTCCTTGGTGGGTTGTATACAACAGTTATTATAATGCTCTCTGACCCAGTATTTATGCTAGCAACAAGAAATTCCTTGAACTCACTTTCTATAGACAAGTTTATTTCTTCAACTTGAATCCTTTCACTTATGAGCAGAGCTATCCCTCCACCAGTCCTCTCAGATCTTTCAACCCTTATTATTCTGAAGCCCTTAGGAAAAACTGTGACACAGTTTATGTCCTCACTCAACTTAGTCTCTCTAATTGCTACTATATCTGCCTTACTGTTGTGAATCCTATCTTTTAATTCTACTGCCTTACCAGCTAATCCATCAGCATTTGTGTATAACAATCTTAATAAGGCCCCATCCCCTGATCTTCTGTCATTATCTTCTTTATCTCCCCTTAGTCTGGAAGAACTCTGTAACGAAAATTTTTCTTCTGTTCTTCATTTCTTTCATCATTTAACCTTCTTGCCTCTTGCAACAAGTTTTTGATTTTTCCCATCTCTTCCTGTGTTCTGTTTCGTCTAATGAACACTTCTTTGAATTCTTGAAGGTCTTTTAAACTTTTTTTTTCTCAACAATATTTCCCTACATGTTTCCCCTCTTTCAAAGGTTACTTTTGTTGGTCTCGGCTTTCCTTCCCTCGAATATTTACCTAGTTGGTGTATGTTTACAATATCCTCAGGACCACAAACTACTCCAAGCTTTCTTATTAAGTCTACAACCCTAGCTTTATTTTCTTCAAGTCTCCCCTGCCATGTTGGCTCCTGGGATTCGCTTATGCCTGAGATTACCACTGTCTTCTCCTCATCAAGTGCATGTCTGATGAGTGGGTTTGCCCTTTCCATCACAACGTCTTTCATTTTTTCGATTACTGTCTCTTTATAGTCAACTGTTTGCATGCTTTCCAGTGCCACCACCTTTACAGCCTCTTTTACTGCCACATTCCCCTATTGTGCATCAGCAAAGGACGTTTTCATGGCATCATTTTCCATATTCAGCTCCTGGAACTCTTTTCTGAACTGTTCAATGTTTTCCTTAATCTGGACATTCCAAGCAGCAATCTCGTCTCTCTCAGGAGAGAGCAGTGAACTAACATCTAATTTTTTTTATCTTCTTGTTTAGAAATTCTAGATGCTAGTTGACTCTTTTCCCCTTCCAGCTTCTTTATTCTTTTTTCTAGTTCCTTTCTCTCCTGCCCTTGTGCTTTATTTGCTTCCTCCAAAGATCTTATTTGCTCTCTGAGTGTTTCATTCTCTTTCATTTCTCCATCCATATTCCGAATTTTATCATCAAGGCTTATAACCATTGCCTCTAAATTCTTGATTTTCTGTTTAAGTCTCCTAATGGCTACCCCTCCTACCGACCCATGGATGGGAGAGGTTTGGGACAGAGATGGCCTCATTTTTATGTTCTCCCTCTCACAGAATATAGAAAGAAGACGAGAAAGAGAGAAAAAAAAAGAGAAAAACTTTTAATTAAGCTTCACACAGAATTTTTATATCTCCATATAAGTGCTATTTAGTGACTCAGTTTATCTCTTTTCTGGTAACACACATCTTAACTTAAAAACTTGACCATGGTAATTTAAGGATAAAAAGAAAAAGAAAAACAAAAGTCAAACCTGAAGGAAAATTCGAATTTGTGTCTGAGGTGGCACCCACCTGTTTCTGCTATATATTCTTCCTAACTGATAAACTCACTTGCTAACCAAGATATGTTATCACAGGATTAGACTTTACATTTAACTCAATATATATACAAAATAAAAAAATAGTAAAAGAGAAAGCTAAAAGAAAAGCAAAAAAAATGAAGAAAATAAGACAGCTGTACTACTTGGCAACTTAACTCAGTACTGTTGACAAGTGGATATTAGTTTTTTTTTTTTAAATGTTCAATTATTTCGTGTATCAAACTAACTAACAAGTTAATATAAATGGGAAGGATACTGATTTTAACAATATATGGAACCACAGGATCAGGTAAACGGCTTAAGAGCTTTCCCCAGTTTACACAAAAAATTATGTAATGTGATGTGATGGCTTCACCTCTGGCAACTCTTCTAAATTTCCTTCAAGGCAGAACTGGACGGCAGCTTCTCTCTCCCCTCACGAAAATGTTCTCAATTTTTTTCCTTTAATATTTTGGACAGTCTCGTCATTCAACAAATATAAGTTTTGTACTCACAACACTCTGCAGGATTTCAGATTTATGGAAATTATGGTCAAGTTTTCCACTAAGCACTTAGTCACTCAAAAACACAAGTAGAAATTTAAGAGGAGCAGTTTCGTGTGTCACTGAACGTGTGTGTGTGATTACCTAATTGTGATTACCTAATTGTGTTCACGGGAAAGAGCCCAAAGCTCGTATCTTCCCGTCTCCTGATCGGTTCCATTTTAGACTTAGTCATACTTATCATACCTGTCCTTAAAACTATGGATTGAGATAGCATTAACTACCTCTTCGCTTAGCCAATTCCAATTAGCAACTACTCTTACACAGAAAAAGTATTTCCTTACATCCTGCAAAGAAGTTTTCTTACGAAGCTTCAAACTATGACCTCTAGTTCTAGAGCCAGCCATATCAAAATATCGATCCCTATCCACTCTATCATAACCATGAAGGAATTTAAACACTGTCACCATATCCCCCCTCACTCTTCTAGCTTCGAGTGATGGTAAGTCTAATTCCCTCAGCCTCTCATCATAACTGAGATTGCGTATTTCTGGCACCAGTTTCGTGGCATGTCTTTGAACTTTTACAAGCTTAGCTATGTGCTTTTTCAAGTGCGGATTCCAAAAGGGGGCTGCATATTCGAGTTTTGACCTCACATAGGTTACATAAATATTTATGAACATTTCCTTGTCCATGTGCCTGAAGGCTACCCTTACATTTGATAAGAATGCATATGCTGCCCTTACTATGCCATTTATATGTATTTCTGGAGACAAATCTGCCAGTATGTGTGTGATTACCTAATTGTGATTACCTAATTGTGTTTACGGGATAGAGCCCAAAGCTCGTATCTTCCCGTCTCCTGATCGGTTCCATTTTTAGACTTAGTGATACTTATCATACCTGTCCTTAAAACTATGGATTGAGGTAGCATTAACTACCTCCTCGCTTAGCGAATTCCAATTATCAACTACTCTTACACTGAAAAAGTATTTCCTTACATCCTGCAAACAAGTTTTCTTCCGAAGCTTCAAACTATGACCTCTAGTTCTAGAGCCAGCCATATCGAAATATCGATCCCTATCCACTCTATCATAACCATGAAGGAATTTAAAGACTGTCACCATATCCCCCCTTACTCTTCTAGCTTCGAGTGATGGCAAGTCTAATTCCCTCAGCCTCTCATCATAACCGAGATTGCGTATTTCTGGCACCAGTTTCGTGGCATGTCTTTGAACTTTTTCAAGCTTAGCTATGTGCTTTTTCAAGTTCGGATTCCAAAAGGGGGCTGCATATTCGAGTTTTGGCCTCACATAGGTTACATAAATATTTCTGAACATTTCCTTGTCCATGTGCCTGAAGGCTACCCTTACATTTGATAAGAATGCATATGCTGCCCTTACTACGCCATTTATATGTATTTCTGGAGACAAATCTGCCAGTATGTTTACTCCTAGATCTCTCTCATTTTCTGTCTCTTGAAGTTGTACTCCAGCCACCGAGTAGTCAAGCTTGGGCCTTCTTGCACTTGTACCCATTCTCATTACCTTACATTTTGAGGTATTGAATTTCATTAGCCACTTTTCTGACCACTCATGCAGATTATTTAGATCCTCCTGAAGTTCTCTACCATTGTTCTCGTTTTTTACTTTCTTCACAATCTTTGCATCATCTGCAAACATATTCATGAATGAATTTACAGACTCTGGTAGGTCATTTACATATACAAGGAACAAAAGTGGCCCTAAAACTGAACCCTGTGGGACTCCACTACTAACTCTTCTCCATTCAGACACTGAGTGTCTTACTCTAACCCTCTGTTCCCTTCCTTCTAAGTAAGTTTTTATCCATTCCAAGACATTTCCACCTATTCTAGCCATTGATTGCAGCTTCTTAATAAGTCTCCCATGTGGAACAGTGTCAAACGCTTTCTGGAAGTCTAGGAATATGCAATCTGCCCAGCCCTCTCTTTCCTGTAAGATTTGGCTTACCTCATCATAAAATTCTAATAAGTTTGTTACTGTTGATCTTCCTTCTCTGAAGCCATGTTGCCTCACTGACAAAAAGTTGAAGGATTCCAAGTGAAGAGAGATATGTTTCCTTAGTAGTTTCTCCATAAGTTTGCAAACTATGCTGGTCAAGGAAACTGGTCTATAGTTCAGAGCCGTATCCCTCCTTCCCTTTTTGAAGATAGGTATCACATTTGCATGTTTCCAGCATCTTGGAATCTCCCCCGACTCCAATGACTCCTTAAATATGATACTTAGTGCCACTGATATTGTGTTTGCGCATTTTTTAAGCACATGAGGGGATATGTCATCAGGACCTGTAGCTTTATGAACATCTAAATCCATCAGCGCTTTGCATACCTCTGTGGCTGTAAGGTTGATGTTCTCTAATACCGGCCCTTGAGCTTCTATCACTGCAATCTGAGGGGGTGGGGTATTTTCTACTGTAAATACTGACTGAAACTCCTTGTTCAATTCTTTGCAGATCTCTTCGTCCATCTCAGTGATGCTTCCATCCGCTCTCTTTAGCCTTAAAACCTGTTCTTTTACCTTCAGTTTTCCTCTGATAAAGCTGTGGAAAAGCTTGGGATTTTCTTTAGCCTTCCTGGTGATGTCCCTCTCATAATCTTTCTCTGCCTCTCTCCTTTTACTTAGGTAGTCATTTCTTGCTCTTTTGTAGGTTTGCCAGGCATTTATGTTTTTTCTCCTCCTATACCTTTTCCAGCATTTGTCTCTCCACTCCTTAGCTCTTTTACACCCATTATCGAACCATTTCTCTCTGGCATGAATTACACCTACTTTGGTGACAGGTATGCAGCAATCTACTATCTTCCCATATTTCTCACAAAAGATGTCATACATTTCTTGTACAGATTTGTTGTAAAATAAGGTTCTCCAGTCAATAACTGCAAAAAGCTCATTCATTTTGATGTAATCTCCTTTCTGATAGTTCCTCCTCATGTCCTCAGTGCCTCTACTCTCAGGAAGAATGTCTTCAATGATATACTCCATCAACAACACACAGTGGTCACTCTTTCCAATTGGTGGTTCATACTCAATATTTTCAATATCCAACACATTATCTGTGAACACCAGATCAAGTAGTGATGGCTCATCCCCACCCCTGGCTCTTGTTGGTTCCATTACATGTTGGTGTAGGAAATTCCCTTGTACGCAATCTAGGAGTCTTGCCCCAAATGAGTCCTCACCACTGTGTGGGTCAAGATTTATCCAATCTATCTCTTTATGATTAAAGTCTCCCATAATCAAAATCCTACATTTTTTCTCCCGCGCCATGTTAACAACTGAGTTTATGACTTCATTCGTACCTATATGACTTTCCTCATAAATTTCAAGCCTATTTTGGTTCCTTGGTGGGTTGTATACATCAGTTATTATAATGCTCTCTGACCCAGTATTTATGCGAGCAACAAGAAATTCTCTGAACTCACTTTCTATAGACAAGTTTATTTCTTCAACTTGAATCCTCTCACTTATGAGCAGTGCTATCCCTCCACCAGTCCTCTCAGATCTTTCGACCCTTAGTATTCTGAAGCCCTTAGGAAAAACTGTGACACTGTTTATGTCCTCACTCAACTTAGTCTCTGTAATTGCTACTATATCTGCCTTACTGTTGTGAATCCTATCTTTTAATTCTACTGCCTTACCAGCTAATCCATCAGCATTTGTGTATAACAATCTTAATGAGGCCCCATCCCCTGATCTTCTGTCATTATCTTCTTTATCTCCCCTTTCTCTGGAAGTATTCCGTAGCGAAAATTTTTCTTCTCTTCTTCATTTCTTTCATCATTTAACCTTCTTGCCTCTTGCAACAAGTTTTTGATCTTTCCCATCTCTTCCTGTGTTCTGTATCGTCTAATGAACACTTCTTTGCATTCTTGAAGGTCTTTTAGACTTTTTTTTCTCAACAATATTTCCCTACATGTCTCCCCTCTCTCAAAGGTTACCTTTGTTGGTCTCGGCTTTCCTTCCCTCGAATATTTACCTAGTTGGTGT
>JAXCGZ010006487.1:5000-17500 GCA_037179515.1 Halocaridina rubra
TTTCGTTACATAATTTAGTTCTCAACAATTATAATAATCAATATAAGAGGTCAGAGAGACTGGATTATACTTCCAGTTCTGTTCCAGTTCGACATGTAATGATCTTTTCTCAAAGGATTTTCGTCACATAATTATGTGACGAAAACCCTTTGAGAAAAGCTTATTACATGTCAAACTGGAACAGAACTGGAAGTATAATCCATTCTCTTTGACCTTTTACAATTATAGTAATTGGTGTAAGAGGTCAAAGAGAATGGATTATACTTCCAGTTCTGTTCCAGTTCGACATGTAATAAGCTTTTCTCAGAGGGTTTTCGTCACATAATTTAGTTCTCAACAATTATAATAATTGGTGTAAGCGGTCAGAAAGAATGGATTATACTTCCAGTTCTGTTCCAGTTCGACATGTAATGAGCTCTTCTCAAAGGGTTTTCGTCACATAATTTAGTTCTCAACAATTATAATAATCAATATAAGAGGTCAGAGAGACTGGATTATACTTCCAGTTCTGTTCCAGTTCGACATGTAATGATCTTTTCTCAGTGTTTTCGTCACATAATTATGAGACGAAAACCCTTTGAGAAAAGCTTATTACATGTCAAACTGGAACAGAACTGGAAGTATAATCCATTCTCTCTGACCTCTTACAATTATAGTAATTGGTGTAGGAGGTCAAAGAGAATGGATTATACTTCCAGTTCTGTTCCAGTTCGATATGTAATAAGCTTTTCTCAAAGGGTTTTCGTCACGTGGCATAGTTCCTGTCTCACTAAAAAGCTAAAAAATGCACTGACAAAACCAAAAACAAGAAAGGCGAGCTGATGCTTGCTATACTACCATTTCAGTCAGTGACCAAGCAAGTTAAAATTGCTTTTTGTCCCAAGGGAACGATTTCATTTGTAAGCTTGTTTATTCTCAAAATGTATCGTATTTTTCAAGTTATGTGAGAGGTACTCTTTACTAGACGTGGCCAGAAGTCAAAGCATTTTCAATATGTGGGACGCAAGAGATTTTATTATTATTATTATTATTATTATTTTTATTATTGTTATTGTTGTTATTATTATTATTATTATTATTATTATTATTATTATTATTATTATTATTATTATTATAATTATTATTACTATTATTATTATTATTATTATTATTATTATTATTATTATTTTAGTTTTTATTACTATTATTATTATTATTATTATTATTATTATTATTATTATTATTATATCTTTATTATTATTATGATTATTATTATTATTATTATTATTATTATTATTATTATTATTATTATTATTATTTTTATTATTATTATTATTATTATCCGAATCCCTATTACATCAATCAATGTCATATTTTCCATGGGCAGATCTAGAGCTAGTAATTAGTAGTAATAATTAATAGACTTATTACATGTGATGCAATAACATGCGAGTATATTGCATAAATACATACAGTCTCTTGATGATATTAAGCTGGTCACTAGTAGTGCTCATTGCGACTAAAGGTAATGCTATATCATTAATAAAGTTAATTTAGAAACATTCGCATTTTGCAACTAACATATTCTTTTCCTAATTAATCAAATTTTTTATATAATAAAATTGACGCTTTTGAGTGTATTGCAAGTAATACATTCTTTGAATCGCAATCTTGATATAATGAAACAGACGCCTTTATTGCCGTACTACTGCGTGTTCCCCTGTGTGTCGTAAAAGTCGACTAAATGGGGCGGAGCGAGGGGACTGGGAATCCCATCCTCTATATTTACTTCCTACAAGAAGTCAAAGCATATTTTCTTTACTCAGCCACCCCCTTATAAGGGGAAATATGGCTTTGGTATATGAATGGATGGACTGCGTTGGTGAACCATGTAGTGGTTGGATTACTTTACTCGGAAAGTAACCGGCCCGCGATCGAGCCAACGGTAGGGTTTAAGGAACACCAACCAACCTTAGTTCCACAGCACCAATCAGTTTGTGTCCACCCCCCATAATAGGGACTAATAATTAGACTTAAAATCATAAAAATGTTTTTTTTTTGGCGTTGCCTATAGTTGAGTTTTGTCTTTGTGTAAAAAATTTCACTTCACCTGGAATTAACTCCCTTTTAAATCCGTTAACCCCTACTGGACGCGTCCCTCAGGTGGCGGATGAGGGTAGCTCTTAAATTTTTGAGAGCCGTGGACCAAAAACCGATGTCGACAGGCTTGCAAGCCGGACATCGTATTTCCCTGCTCATGAACCCAATAGGAACATCACCGATGCTCCGCACTGACAGGCTGAAAAGCCTACCTGTATTAAGAAAGAAAGAAGGAAGGAAATTTTCACTTTAATTGTAAATTCAGCTGTATAAACCAAAAATATATTTCAGTTCTCTTTTAATTAAGCATGTTTACTTCTTTAGATGGGTAGTAGTCACCGTGGCTCAAACGATAGCGTCTGCGACTCTGAGGCGTCAGGTCCAGGGTTCGCACCCCGTCACGGTCTGAGGTTAGAAAGGGCATGCACTCAGGGTAACGATTACACCTGCCAAAACAAGTCCTTCGCAAGAAGGCAACCGTCATAGCCCTTGGTTGAAAAGGGAGTCCGTGACGTAAAACCGGAACAAGAACTTCTTTAGATGGGTACATATTTTTCTGAATATATAAGGTGTAACTCTGCTTTGAGAATGTAAGCCATAACTCACTCTACGCGTGTGAAGATAACTTTGAATATAAGTTTGTTAGTGATTATGCGATCCCAGTGGGTCAGGAGGCATAACTTCGTAGGATTAAGTTAGAAGCTTCAACTTGGTTTCTCAGTCTTTGGAGTATATCCTCTCAAATGTTGATACCATCCTTCGTATCTTTCCTGTTGCATTGATTGGTTATATTTATTTTAATTATGTAAATGTCATCTTAGTCACGCATTTGATTTACTTGGTACATGGCTGATGCTAACAGGGATTTTTCAGTAAACTACTTCTTCGTCTTCTCCTTCTCCTTCTGCTCCTCCTTCTCCTCCTCCTTCACTCGCTTTTCCCATATCTATATGGGGTCGCGGTTTCTTATCAGCCTTTTCCACTCTCTCTTGTCCAATGCTTCCTCTCCACTGAAATCTTTCTCTCCCCATAACTTTTACTTTGTACTTTGTCTTTTAAATTATTTGGAGATTTTTTCCTTCTGTTTAACTTCGATTTGACGCCATCTTTGCGGCGTAATTATTATTATTTTTTTTTTTAGGTTCATACGGTTATGGATGGATTCGGTTTTACGTCACGAACTCCCTTTTCTACTAAGGGCTAGGACGGTTGCCTACTGACGAAGGATTTGTTTTGGCAGATGTAATCGTTACCCTGAGTGTATGCCCTTACTAACCTCAGTCCGTGACGGGGCGCGAACCCTCGACCTGCCGCCTCAGAGTCGCAGACGCTACTATTTTGCCACGGAGACTACTACATTCATACGGTTATTTTCATGTTTATTTATAATTTATATGTTAGTTCCTTATATTTATCAATTCATTGTTAATCCCTATTCATATGAGGGTAGAAAAAAGACAGGTTGAAGCTGGGGAATTAAGTTTGGATGCCTTTCCTAACGCCAGAGTTGGTTCGAACACGGGTCTGTCACTTCTCGAGTCGAGTACTCTAACCACTGCTCTACCGCGATCCTCTTAGAGGCTTAGGCTTGAATCCCAAACAATTCGTTTTTCTGGAGAGTGATGCAAATATTTTCATTATTTTTTATTTACTATCCAATATGCTTATTTTTCTGTAGCAATACTACTACTACTACTACTACTACTACTACTACTACTAAACTAATAATAATAATAATAATAATAATAATAATAATAATAATAATAATAATAATAATAATAATAATAATAATAATAATAATAATAAAAGTAATAATAATAATAATAATAATAATAATAATAATAATAATAATAATAATAATAAAAGTAATAATAATAGTAATAATAATAATAATATTAATAATAATAATAATAATAATAATAATAATAATAATAACAATAATAATAATAATAATAATGTACAGTATATCACAGTATATTTCATTTATCGTCAACAAATTAAGTATAATGTGCATATTTATCATGGAAACATAATATAGATGTTCTTACTTTTTTTATTATTGCAAATTAATGTACAGTATATCACAATATACGATGTACTGTTGTTGTAGCAATTTTATATAATTATGAACACTGCAGAAAATAATAATAATAATAATAATAATAATAATAATAATAATAATAATAAAAATAATAACTATAATAATAATAATAGTAATAACTATAATAATAATGATGATTTTACTATAATAAAACTCCTAAACAAAGTTCTACTACTACTACTACTACTA
Organism: Halocaridina rubra; assembly: GCA_037179515.1. Lineage (NCBI taxonomy): Eukaryota > Metazoa > Arthropoda > Malacostraca > Decapoda > Atyidae > Halocaridina > Halocaridina rubra. Next base: position 9,370 of record JAXCGZ010006487.1, read on the forward strand.
CTACTACTACTACTACTACTACTACTACTACAACTATTAATAATAATAATAATAATAATAATAATAATAATAATAATAATAATAATAAACTTTAGACTGACGGAGGGAGAGACGAACTAACAAACAAACAGTCGAAGGGTGGGGGGGGAGAGTCTATTAAGGATGCGTTTGCGTACGATAAGTTTTACGCCGCCTAGTGGTGGTCGTGAGGGTCTCTCCGCCTGACGACGGTCAGAGCCCATCGCTGAGAAGACAGTTTGAGTCGCGTAACCGGTACGTGAGGACTATGACGCTCCGGTGTGTGACTTCGCGGCGGTAATGCTGCTCCGAAGGATTTTAAAAGTTTGTCGTGGTCCCTCCCTGGTGGCGGAATGTCTCTTAGGGCATTTCCCTTAGCGCCCAAATAACCCTCTCCAAAATGTGGAATAGAAGACAACATGGAAGAGTGGTGGTGGAGGTTGTGGCAGTATGCCGAATTTTGGTGATGGTGGTGGCATTGTGTGGTGACGCCCTCGCCCTCCGTTACAAAGAAGGCGGCGGAGGAGGAGGAGGAGGTGGTGGTAGTGATGGGGAATGTGAGAGTGAAGTCCTTAGTGCTAGAGAGAGAACACTTACTTGCTCTCTAAAAACCCTCGATGAAGATGTTAGAGTGGCAAATTTGAGCCATGTGGCTGTGGAAACTGTTGCTCGCCTCACCCTCCTTTGCAATGATGTATATTACTTCCAAAGTGTGTTAACGCCCATTGTCTTGTCGGGCTTCGTGAGAGTGAAAGAACTTAACGTGGATTATTGCAAATTAAGTGAACTCGAAGATAATACCTTTATTAATCTCAGAAATCTGAGAAATTTGACGCTTCGGACTAGAAATTCCGATTGGCCCGTGATGAGTTTGACGGCCAATTCCGAAGTTTTCCGTCCATTACATCAACTTGAGAGGTTAGATTTAAGCACAAATAATATATGGGAGCTGCCTTCGGGTGTCTTTTGCCACCTCTCCAGCCTCAAGTTCCTCAATCTAAGTCAAAATCATTTACAGGACATAACGCAGTTGGGGTTTGGTCAGAAATCCGCCGATAGAACAGGCTCTTCTTACTCTTCCTGTAGATCTGACATTAGTTCTCTTGACCTCTCTAACAACGACGTCACAGTTTTGGTTTCGAGCTCTCTTCAAGGACTGGCTCAGCTCCAACACCTCTACTTGCAAAACAACGAACTTGGTAAAATAGACGACAATGCTTTCCAAGGATTGGGAGGCCTTCATACTCTCGATATTTCCAATAACCAGTTGGTAGCGTTGCCCGAAGATGCCTTTCTACATACACCACAGCTTATGTATTGCCGGGCTCGGAATAATTCTCTCTCTGTTCTGGCACCAGGGCTTTTTCGAGGCTTAGACCAACTGGTGGAACTCGATCTCTCTCACAACGAACTGAAGTCTGAATGGCTGACATCAACCATCTTCCAGGGGCTTATCCGTCTCATTGTACTTGATTTATCCAGCAACAAAATTTCGCAGCTTAACCAACAGGTCTTTCGAGATCTTTATGGAGTTCAGGTGTTGAAACTCTCTCACAACCAACTGCAAACTATCCCAGCGGCAGCTTTTGCATCCTGCGTTAATTTGCACACTCTTGATTTATCATACAATCAATTAACTAACATTCCCGATAGAGCTTTCCAAGGTTTGAATGTTTTGAGTTATTTGGCTCTTGATAACAACCAAATTAGCAACGTGGCTTTGGCGTCATTAACCAATTTGACAAGTTTAGAGGATCTAAATCTCAATGGGAACCAGCTAACTTCCATCCCAGAAGCCATTGGGCATTTACGTTACCTCAAAACTCTGGATCTAGGTGAAAATCAAATTGCCTCTTTGGATAAAATGCCTGTAAAGGGATTACAGTTCCTTTATGGGCTCAGGCTCGCAAGCAACAGAATAAGTGGTAATGTTTCTAAGCATACTTTCGGAGATATTCCATCTCTCAAAATACTAAATCTGGCTAAAAATAGTATTACAGGCATAGAAAACAATGCCTTTGAAAATAATTTAAATTTACAGGCAGTGAGAATAGATGCAAATATGTTGAAAACCATGGATAATTTATTTGAAAGTTTACCAAAACTATTGTGGCTAAATGTATCTGATAATCAGATTGAAGTGTTTGATTACCATTTTGTGCCAGTAAATTTGCAGTGGTTAGATTTACATAAGAATAAAATAAATCAGTTGGGCAATTTCATGGAACGCCATGATTTGAATTTACAGACAATTGATGCCAGTCATAATGAGTTGGAATATATTAGCAGTATCCAAATTCCCGATAGTGTGCAGCTGTTATTTCTTAATGATAACAAAATCTCGGTAGTGGAACCCTTTACATTTTTTAAGAAGGTGAACCTCACACGTGTGGATTTGTATGCCAATCAGCTATCAAAAATGGATATGTCTGCATTAAGGCTAATGAAACTTCCTCCAGAAAAAGCTCTCCCTGAGTTTTATCTTGGTGGGAACCCCTTTATATGTGATTGCAATATGGAATGGCTTCAAAGGATAAATGGTTTGGAACACGAGCGACAGAACCCAAAGATTATGGATCTGGAAAGTATATATTGTCAAATGCCATTTGCTCGCACAGGAGCTTTTAAGGCTTTGGTTGAAGTAAATCCTTCACAGTTCCTCTGCCAGTATGAGACCCATTGCTTTGCTTTGTGCCACTGTTGTGAATTTGATGCTTGTGATTGTGAAATGACTTGTCCTGATGGGTGTGGATGCTATCATGACCAGTCATGGAGGGCAAATATTGTTGATTGTTCCCTTCAGGATGTGCAACAAGTGCCTGAACGTATCCCAATGGATGCCACTCAGGTATACCTAGATGGCAATGATCTGAGAAATTTATCATCACACTCCTTTATTGGAAGGAAGCATCTCCAGATATTATTCTTGAATAATTCCAATGTAAAAAGTGTGGATAACGAAACTTTCAGTGGATTAGCGCGACTCACAGCATTGCATCTTCAAGACAATGTACTTGAAGCACTGAGGGGTAATGAATTTCAAGGACTTCAGATAGTGCGAGAGCTGTATCTTCATAACAACAAATTACGGTATGTTCATCAGCATACATTTGCCACACTCTTTCACTTGGAAGTGTTGACATTACATAATAACCACTTGATTAATTTTCCCGTTTGGCGCTTGGTGGATAATCCTTATCTTGGCCATGTATCTCTTAGTGCCAATCAGTGGTCATGTCAGTGTCAATTTGTGGAATCCTTTGGAATTTGGTTAAATGGAAATGAAAGAAAAGTTTCAGACAGCCAGGATATAAAGTGTTTTGCAGATGAAATGGGAAAACAGCCTGGCTCGTATATTATTGATTTCAATGTAACAACTTGTATGAATACCACTGCAACTTTCACTGTCATTCAGCCTATTGTCCTAGATAATTTATTGCACCCGGTCATTGCAACATGTGTTGCCTTTGTGGTGATAGTATTGCTCATCATCTGTGTCCTTTATCGTGTAACCATACGTGTGTGGATTTACTCCCATTGTGGTTTCAGAATGTGTCACAAAACCACTAACAGTGAAGACCGTGACAAATTATTTGATGCATTCGTATCCTACAGTTCTAAGGATGAAGCTTGGGTCAATCAAGTTTTGGCTGGGGAACTAGAACGGGGCGAACGACCTTACCGAGTTTGCCTCCATTACAGAGACTTCCCTGTCACAGCCTACATAGCAGATACAATTGTAGAGGCAGTTGAGTCCTCTCGTCGCACTATCATTGTCCTTTCGAAAAATTTCATCGAGAATGAGTGGTGTAGATTCCAGTTTAAAAGTGCACACCATGAAGTTTTGAAAAAAAGAAGGCAAAGGCTTATAGTCATTGTTCTGGGAGAGATTCCTGCCAGGGATCTTGATCCAGATTTGCGCCTTTACCTCAAAACTAACACATGTATTCATGATAGTGATAAATATTTCTGGGAAAAATTAAGATATGCAATGCCCGATGTCCAGAACAGTCAAAGGGTGGTACATACTTACAGTTCGATTCCAGAGAGATCTTCCTCCTACACTAATAAATACAGTGTCAATAGTCCGTCCTCCATGCATCAAAATCTTCGTGGGGGATCTGACACATATTGGGCTTAGTCATTTTCTTGCAGGGCTGTAAGGTTTTAGAGTTATAAGCTTTGTTTTATAATCTGAGCTTAACCACCCTGTGTTGAGGTCCAGTGAAAAGAAAGGGCATGATTGGCTGTGTGTAGGTTATGTGTATATGATTCCTTCAAGATCTATATAGCTTTAAAATTAAGTGAATTTATTTATTGTTGAAAAAAAAAACCTTGTTTATGCAGAAGTGTTCAAATTATGAACATTGGTGTACAGTGTGAAAATAATCAGTCCCTCTTCACTGTGGAGCACGTCAATGTTTTATATCCTCAACAATGATATACCATCTAGTCATAAATGTATTTAGTATGGAAACAGTGATTTCTGAAGTTGATTCCATTGCAGCAGAACCCAAACCATATGTATATGGTATTTGTCTATGATATAAATTGCCTATTTTGTGTATCTTTGTCCAGAATCGAAATAGAAAAATATACTGACGCATTTACACAAGTTTGATTGGCCATAGCACATTCTCTGTGTTTTCAAAAACTGAATTGTATATGATGCTGAATTTTTAATGAATGGTATAATGCACCTAATCTGTCCAAATATAATGGAGAATACATTGATATTTCTTGAATATTTTGATCTTCCGGTTTTGTGTGTGCAGGATGCTGTTTTGGAGAATATTTAATGCTTTGCCATACAACAGAATTCAAAAATTGCATAATAATACTCTGTAATGAATGAATTTTTAAGTTAGTTATTTTTTTTACAAGTGTTTTGTGTGATTATCTCTTTAAAGTTCCTTTTTTTTACAGAAAAAAATAATTTTGAAAGCTTAAGTGGCATTTTTATTTGTTTTTACAAATTCAAAGACTTAAAAAAATATGCAAAAAGTGCCACAACTTCTACTGTAAGATTGAAATTAAATTACTATTTTGTTTTTTCATTGTATCTCATGACACGAGACCTTTTATTTTAGGTGCTTGAGTCTTCATGTTTATATTATTATTATTATTATTATTATTATTATTATGAATTTTTTTAATGTAAAATTAAAGCCCAATTGCATGAAAATATATTAATTTCTTAAACAGAGTGTTTCGTTTTATAATTTTGTAAAATTTTTATTTATGTTAAAATTAATTTTTACAAATATGTAATTTCTATGAAATATTAATCTTTGTGAAATGTCATTGATCTCTTTTTGTTCTTAAAAAAAAATACGTCTATATATTAATTAATGTTGGAGACGTTCGTTAAGGTGAAATGTAATGTAATTTACATGGTATTTATGACTTATAAACAAGAAAATTTTATTATCGCTACTGAAAGCATATGAACAAAGAAGAAAATAAACTCCTCTTACAACACTATTCAGCGCTTTTATGCTAAATGAATGTTACGTCCATTTTAATGAAAGAAAAAATAAATAAATTCTATAGAATTGTAATGCTGTTTTGTACTACTACGAGAATTTGCCCACTTCATCTGTGATAAAACCAAAGTCATATACATCTTATTTAACTTGTAGATATGTCTCTCTCCCTCTCTTTATCCCTCTCCCTCTCTCTCTCTTTCTCTTTCTCCTTCTCTCGCTCTTTATCTCTTTTTAATATGATAATTTTTTTTTCCATTTTGTAAGATGTTGTGTATGTATATATTAATGTGTAAATAAAATACGATGGGCAAAAAACGCTTTCATTCACTCCCAGTAATATAAGATTTTATTTAAATAATTTTATATCTAAGAACTACATTTAATATATTCTAGTTATATAATGTTTAAGAGTTGCAGTGGCAAATGCACGTGACATATGGTGCATATGTAGTACTGATGATTCCAAGAGTCATCGCTATTTAATATTTCATCCTCAAAAGTATATGGCCTAGAGCCTGTACATGTTCTCAACTCGTGATTATATCATATTCCATGCTGAAAATATATTACTAAGAGTCTGTATAACTTGAGAAAAATTCTTGAAAATGATCAATAAAAAAATGAAAATAAATATGGTCAGCAAACTGCCATTAGTCATGAAGAAGAATGAGGTATTATAAAAATAAGCTGAAAAGGAATGCTTCACTTGGTTTTAGATGCACATGGTGTAATATATAAATTATTTTTTTATGTATTTAAGATATTGCATTCACTAAAATAATGCAGACAGAATGTTTAAAAAAAAAAAATCTTGAAAAGAAAAATGAGCCAAATTTTGTATCCGATGCACATTGGATCAAATATAAATATCTTTATAATGCATTAAGGTAATTCATACATTAGAATTATGTGGTATGAAAAGGTTTTTATAAAGCAATTCATATATTATAATTATGTGGTATGAAAAGATTCTTTTATAAAGGTCCTGAACTGAAAAGTGCATCTCTTCATGTCTTCGGTGCACGTTGAATATTTTAGTTGTGATAATTTAGGTAAAATATCTCTTGAGGTTTATTTTTTTGAGTGTATGTGTGGTATATTCATACAATATTTTGGAAATAATACTGCAAGAATATGTACTGGAGATTATTCATATATGTGTATGAGTGCCTTATTCATACAGTAAACAATGACTTGTAACAGGTTTGATAACTCCATGAAAATTTTGAAAATATGCTATTTTGAAAATGAGTGTTTTTCAACATATTGGTGGTAATTGCTCTGTTGGATCTCTCAGTGAAAGCAAAATGAAAGCTAATTGTCTTTTAACTTTCTGAATGTGATTGATTTTTATGAACCCATTATTATTATTATTATTATTATTATTATTATTATTATTATTAGTAGTAGTAGTAGTAGTAGCAGCAGTAGTAGTAGTAGTAGTAGTAGTAGTAGTAGTAGCAGCAGTAATATTCTGTTAGCTCTTTCAGAAAGAGAAGCAATCCAAAAACCCGTCAAAGATGTAGAGATTAGAGGTTATAATTTTGTTGAAGCAAACTTGCTCTACTCTATATCTATTTATTATTATTATTATTATTATTATTATTATTATTATTATTATTGTAGATTTTTTTTCTTATAATTAATTATATTCAGAGTTAACAAATTATTTTTGTTTGTAATTGCTTTGATCCGTTTTTAAGTATCGTTTGACTTGCATTAATTGAGACATTATTATTATTATTATTATTATTATTATTATTATTATTATTATTATTATTAAAGCCATTTATTATGTTTATGCAAAGGCAGTTGCATTGTGTAATAGTGTAATCATAGAATTTGCCATAATAATGAATATATATTTCATTATTATTATTATTATTATTATTATTATTATTATTATTATTATTAGCTTCTTACTGTTATTATTATTCAGTTATTTTTATCCATTTGCAATTAAAACTATTTTTATAAGCATATTTTTTATATTAGTTAATAATTTATTTCAGTATTATTATTATTATTATTATTATTATTATTATTATTATTATTATTATTATTATTGCTCATATAGTCTTCCTTCCTTGTCGGGAATCGAACCTACGAACTATATTTTAGAGCAACGCAGCTTAATCCATTTGATATATGTTTTACTCCCTCCCTAACCCACCAGTGTCCAGCAAACACATTTAATTCTCCTCCTCAATATCCAAGGCTAGCTAGATGACACAAATTTAATGCAATTACGCAATTTTTAATGATCTTCAAAATTCTTATTTCCTTGTCGGGAATCGAGACTGCAAACTCTAGTTTAGAGGAACACAGCTTAGTCCACTAGATCACAGAGGCTGATATCAGGGAGAACTAAAAGACTTTTAAAAATGCGTAATTGCATTACATTTGTTTCATCTAGCTAGCCTTGGGTGTTGAAGAGGAGACTTAAATGTGTTCGCTGGCGAATGATGAGTTGGAGAGGGGGTAAAACGGGGATTAATGGTCGCAGGTGTGTCCGTCCGTGTAAGTTAATATTATCAAAGGATGATCCAGTTCTCCCTCTTATCAGACTCTGTGGTCTATTGGATTAAACTGTGTTGCTCTAAAATATAGTTCGTTAGTTCGAT
>JAXCGZ010006487.1:22500-27500 GCA_037179515.1 Halocaridina rubra
TGTTAGTTTTTTGTATTCGTTTTGAGTTGTTTTATTAACCTTTGTTTTATCATTAAGATGGCGGTTTATAGAAACGTAATGGCGACATCTTAAAATGGCATTAATTTATATGTTAGAACTAACAATCTTTATATTCGTTTTATGTTATTTTACTAATGCTTGTTTTATTAATAATACTACTGTGTAAAATTATTTATCTTATTTTCTCACTCTTTGATATTAGTTTTAGAGATTATTATCGGTTCTAACATAAATTACTGTAATTATAGTAAGATGAAAATTAATCAAAAAACAGAAATAGATGGAGACGACTCATTCACAACGGCGACCCCATATAAAAATGGGTTAAAGCTAAGAAGAAGATATTAAGATGACCGCTTGAAGTTGAAATTTTACTTAATTTCCGTAAAGATTATTTTTCAAAGATCATAGTTAAAATTTTCTGGGCTTTTTCATTCACATATATTAAGAAATTTCTTAGAGCAAAACTATTTAAATTATTTATACTAAGAAGTTAGTTTTTAGGTTTTTTTTTCTTAAAGATTGTTTCTAAAAGCGTTTGTAGTCACCGTGGCCCAAGCGGTAACGTCCGCAAGTTTGAGGCGTCAGGTCGAGGGTTCGCGCCCCATTGCGGTCTGAGGTTAGCAAGGGCATGCACTCAGGGTAACTGTTACATCTGCCTAAAGTCCTTCGCCTGAAGGCAACCGTCCTAGCCCTTGGTAGAAAAGGGAGTCCTTGACGTAAAACCGGAACATTGTTTCTAAAAGCGTTTATTGTCTGTTTTCGTCATTGCTGTTGATTAAGACAAGTTCTAAGCTAAAATGACTTTAAAGCATTCTCTGGAGAAGAATATTTTGAATTTTACAAGTTTTACATTTTTCTGTATGATAATATTTCTCTAATCGCTCATAAAATTTTCAGATTTATTATTTTTAGCAATGTAAAATTGTTTAAAGTTTTATTTGGCGGCACTGACATTCTTTGAAGTTTTGTTGGCAAGGGAACACTCTTTGAAGTTTTGTTTGACAGTATAATGTTCTTTGAAGTTTTGTTACTTTAGATGAACCTGTTATTTGCCTTATTTATTTCATTTACACACACACACACACACACATATACATATATATATATATATATATATATATATATATATATATATATATATATATATATATATATATATATATATATTATCAAATAAGCACATTACATATGTGAAAACATGAATCATTTTTTACCCCGACCGGGACTCGAACCTAGGACTTATGGTTACTAAGTCAAGGCGCTACCACTACACCACAGAAGGTTAAAAGGAACCCAACCTTATAGCTTATATAAGCTATAAGGTTGGGTTCCTTTTAACCTTCTGTGGTGTAGTGGTAGCGCCTTGACTTAGTAATCATAAGTCCTAGGTTCGAGTCCCGGTCGGGGTAAAAAATGATTCATATATATATATATATATATATATATATATATATATATATATATATATATATATATATATATATATATATATATATATCTGTTCCGGTTTTACGTCACGGACTCCCTTTTCAACCAAGGGCTAGGACGGTTGCCTTCTTGCGAAGGACTTGTTTTGGCAGATGTAATCCTTACCCTGAGTGCATGCCCTTGCGAACCTCAGACCGTGACGGGGCGCGAACCCTCGACCTGACGCCTCAGAGTCGCGGACGCTATATATATTTAAAATATAGAAAAACTATGACGAGAACTCGCTATATTGTCTTTATCTTGAGTTCTATATCTGCTATGATGTTTACCAATAGAATACTTAAGGAGATAATCTATTATTATTATTATTTTTTTTTTTTTCATATTCGTAAAGTATCTATTCATAGTGTATTCAATAATATCCTCTCTTTGGAAAAATAATAATAATTATAATAATAATAATAATGATAATGATAATAATAATAATAAATCCTATTGGCTAACTTATGAGAATTATTCTTAATTCTGTTTTCTCGGCTGCTTTTCCCATATTCATATGGGATCGATGTTCTCACTAGCCTGTTGGAGGCTGGTGCTTAGGATTGAATCAGAGTTTCACGGCCGAAAGCTCTTTTGACACAAGTCAGTTTCCTGTTATTAGGGCATGGGACCGGCACCGAATTATGCTGGATTATTCCTTGTTAAGCTGGATTATTCCTCTAGGGTAGGGGGTTCTCAAGCCGGGGTTCGCAGGAAGTTTTCCAGGGTTACTTAAATAATTCTCGAAAAAGTATTTTTTGAGAACTTTTTTTTTTATTCATTATAAATTGCTTTTAATGTCGATTTTACTGATTAATAGAGTAATCATAATTTAAATATTTTTTTTTGACGTCCATTGTAATACCATTGCATATTGAATTAGTCGTACTATACTACAGTTCCATATTCGGTGTCAGATTAATAGGTGTATAGGTAATTGGTTTTATAGCTCGGGGGTACTGAACGGGAAAAGGTTTGAGAACCCCTGCGTCTAGGGGCTGGGTTACAGTATTACGTGATTAATAAGTTATACAATGGACCAATTGGGAGACCAGAAAAATAATCAGTATCAAAAGTTTGTTAATTCCCATTGAGTAGAATAAACATATATAGAAAAAATATTCCAGAATGTCTTTTGTGTACAAAGAATATCCTTTTTCCAGAGTAATAAAATATTCCAAGTCATTCCTGAATTCCAAAAGTGGACGAAGAGCGTCCTTTTCCAGAATAAAGAAAATTAGAAAAGTCATTCCAGAATAAAGAATATTAGAAAAATCATTCCAGGATCAAGACTATTAGAAAAGTCATTCCAGAGTACAGACTATTAGAAAAGTCATTCCAGAGTACAGACTATTAGAAAAGTCATTCCAGAATAAAGACTTAGAAAAGTCATTCCAGAATAAAGACTATTAGAAAAGGCATTCCAGAATAAAGAATATTTGAAAAGTCATTCCAGAATTCCTTTAGTGGAAGAACATCTTCCATTTCCACCACCCGAGTAGTAGAGAAAGTGGAATATTTAGACAGATATTCCAGAATTCCTTTAGTGGAAGACCATCTTCCATTTCCACCACCCGAATAGTGGAGGAAGTGGAATATTTAGACAGATATTCCAGAATTCCTTTAGTGGAAAACCTTCTTCCATTTCCGCCACCCGAGTAGTGGAAAAAGTGGAATATTTAGACAGATATTCTAGAATTTTTTAGTGGAAGACCATCTTCCATTCCCACCACCCGAGTAGTGGAGAAAGTGGAATATTTAGACAGATATTCCAGAATTCCTTTCGTGGAAGAACATCTTCCATTTCCACCACCCGAGTAGTGGAGAAAGTGGAGTATTTAGACAGATATTCCAGAATTCCTTTAGTGGAAGAACATCTTCCCCCCCCCTTTCCACCGCCCGAGTAGTGGCGAAAGTGGAATATATAGACAAATATTCCAGAATTTTTAGTGGAAGAACATCGTTTTTCAACCACCAAAATAGAAATGGAATATAAGGTGGAGGAGGAGAAGGATGAATCTTCTGATGCAGTTCGTAGCGATAAAAGTAAGAGAAAAGTTACTGCTGAGTGGAATTAATATACTTGCTCCACTATTTGCCTGCGAAGTGTTGATTGCTTTTCTTGAACAATCTTCCCACTCCTTGCCTTGATTGTCTTACTTTTGTTTTTTTATTTCTCTTTTAATAAATTATGGGTCCTCTTCGCACTTGTTTTGTTTATGATTGTGTGTTTGTTTGTTCCGGATTTACGTCACGGACTTCCTTTTCTACTAAGGGCTAGCTAGGACGGTCGCCTTCTTGCGAAGGACTTGTTTTTGGCAGATGTAATTGTTACCCTGAGTGCATGCCCTTGCTAATCTCAGACCGTGACGGGGTGCAAACTCCGTCACGGAGTTTGCACCCCGTCACGAGGGGTTACGAGCCTAGGGTTCTTTCCCGTAAGCACAAATAGGTAATCACAATTATTAAATTATACACACACACACACAAAATGGAACCGATCAGGAGATGGGAAGTTACGAGCTTGGGGCTCTTTCCCGTAAGCACAATTAGGTAATTACACACACACACACATATGATCGGTAATTAGTTTTTTATTTTTAATAAAATAAAGTTCCGTTTATTTTCTCAGTAATTATTCCCGTAGTTTTATATCTTTTAAATATTTCTGTACATACTAGATACTGCGTTTCACTTATCAATTGTTCTTATTCTGTTAATATCCGTCATAATATATATATATATATATATATATATATATATATATATATATATATATATATATATATATATATATTTGGATTTTCATAAATATCGTTGTATTTTCCCTGCAGTGGATGACCCTAGCAATGTTGGTGGTTGAGGGCTGCTTTGACCTTTCATCCTCGAGGAGTTAAAATGCATACGGGGACAGAGTGAGTGGGTCAATCTTTGAGAGGGGTCATGTTGTAGTTATACATTATTCTTATGCATACCCCTATAGTGGGCCAAGCAAGGCCCGGCCAAGCCTCCTGGCTAGTACAGTGGTAATGCGCTGGCCTTTCATTCGCGAGGTCGACGGATCGCGCCTCATCCAGGCAAGAGAGTTTAAGCTGTTTACTGGGGAGGTTACTTCTGTGGCTGGGTACCACAGTGGGGGGTTGGGGCCTGTGCCGGCTGGCGAGCGCCCTATGGGTCCTCCATGACCCTTTCCACCCATCCGTGGGCTAAGAATAAAAAAAAAAAAAAGGCCCAGCCCCCCACATGGATAAATATCAACGCACACACACATATACACCCCTTAGCTACCGCCATATTGCTCGCAGGTGTATCACTGTTTACCGTGAGAAATATGAGAAAAATGGAAATCCTCTGATGGCCACTTTAACTTCACCTCCAATATCCGATTTTACGCTCTTCCAAAGAGTAATCCTTACAAGCAATGAGGTAAAAAAGGTTTGCCTTTCTTCGGGTTCTGGAAGTGAAAGTTAATTCGAATCATACCTCGAATATCTTCTTTAAGAAAAATA
>JAXCGZ010006487.1:30000-39031 GCA_037179515.1 Halocaridina rubra
AATAATATGTATCTATTTACTGCATAATGAGGAGAGGGAATCAGATATTGGCCGTGATGTGTTTACCTTTGGGTCTGAAGTAGGAATCCGTATCTATAATGTCAGAGGTTCTCAAAGTTCCAGGTCACATTTTCCCCTATTTTGAATTGTCGTGTAGTCAACATTTTCACCAATCTATTTTGCCTTGGTCGTTGGCCAAACTTCTGGATGATGTTGGTTGTCAAACCTCAATAACTGACTGTACCTAAACAGAAATCAATTTGAAGCAGAAATTTCTTTTTTCTTTTTTTGTGTACTGTTAATACGTTATTGCTCTTATAGTCTGGTAACAATGAAGTTTACACACACACACGCACACACGCGCGCACACACAATTAGGTAATCACAATTAGGTAGGTAATCACACACAAAGTACAAAATGGAACCGATCAGGAGACGGGAAGATACGAGCTTTGGGCTCTTTCCCGTAAGCACAGCTAGGTAATCACAATTAGGTAATCACACACACACACACACGCACACATGCTCTCTCAGTTTGGAGTTTTTCTTTTGATTCAAGACTCTCCATAATTCCTGTGCTCTTTAAAATTTAGCTTTTAAGAATCGTTGGTCTGTAGTGACGGGCATACACGTAAGATAAATTTAAAGACTCTATGCTGTAGATCCGGAGGCTATATACTAAACACTTTAAAGAAGTTTCATGAATTTTCTAAAATGTTGGTTTTGGTTCTCTTTATTTTTTTTATACAAGTGGCTTGTGAGTTGGAGATTATTTACTGTATAATCCATGTTCTTCTTCTTCTTCTTCTTCTTCTTCTTCTTCTTTTTCTTCTTTTTTCTTCTTTTTTCCTCTTCTTCTTCTTCTTCTTCTTCTTCTTCTTCCTTCTTCTTCCTTCTTCTTCCTTTTTCTTCTTCTTCTTCTTCCTTCTTTTTCTTCCTTCTTCTTCTTCTTCTTCTCCTCCTTGTTCTTCTTGTTCTTCTTCTTCATCTTCTCTTTTCTTGATTATCCTGTTTTGCGACTTCTTTATCCTTTTTCTTTGTTTCTTTCATCTCTCTCCTTTTACTATTCTTCATTCTTTGCCTTATTTTCTTCTTCCTCCGTGTTCACGTTCTTCTTCTTCTTCTTTTCCTTCGTCTTCATTCTTATAGTCCTCCTCTTATGTAAGCTTATTACTCACCATTCTCCCCCCCCCCTTTTTTTGTCCTCTCTATTCTTTTTCTAATCAACTCTTTTTCCAACATCTCATTAACCTCCTTTTCTATTTTCCTCTTCTGTTTTCCTTCGTATTTTAATTATTTACTCTTTTAATCATCATTCTCCTTCTTTCTTATTTTCCTTCCATTCATCTTTCTTCCAACACCTGTAAAATCCTCCTCTTCCGTTTTTATTATAATCGCCTCCTACAACGCATTCTTCTCTTCTTCTTCTTCTTCCTCCAACCGCCTGTAGCTAGGGAATTCTCCTCTTTATCCTCTTCATTTTCATTCTTCTCTTCCTCTTTTCTCCTCCTTTTCTTTTGTGTCTCTTCATTCTTCTCTTCTTCTTCCTCCAACCGCCTGTAGCGAGGGGCTAATCTACCCTTATTACCGGCAACACAAATTTCATGATGAACAGGCGGTTGGTTTTATTTTATGAGTGGCCGCTGGGGAGAGAGAGACTTTTTTATTTTTTTTATTTCATTCCGTCCTCATGATTTCCATTTATTTACTTTATTTTCTTTACTTGTTTACTTAAGCTGTATATTCGTGTATTTACATATTTAAACCTTCGCTATGTTTCAATATAACTATATTGGGGATGGTAGCGCCTTATACTCATTGAGGAATTGTTATGTGTTGAAGGATTGAATTCTTGTCAAGTGTAGTTATTTGTGTGTGTGTGTGTGTGTATATATATATATATATATATATATATATATATATATATATATATATATATATATATATATATATATATATATATATATATATATATATATATATATATATAATTACCTTTCGTCTTGATCCTTTACGTCACTCTTGTAAAGTCTAAATAGAATATCTCTAGGCAAGAACATAATAATGGGGACTGCGGCGTGCTGAGAAGCGCATCCGGCCTTTTCCCCCGCTCTGACCTGTTTAGGTCCTCCCTCAAATAAAGGGGATTAATAACGATACATAAAACGGCAAACAACAGCAAGAACTGTTTTTTTTTTTTTGTCACTTGTGTTTTAAAGTCTTTTATTGTCTGTGTCCTCCAAAGCATTCGTGAGATATCAATTTCGATTTTATATATGGAATTTTCTTTTTAAATTAAGCATTTTGATTGCCAGAGATATGACAAAGTGTTCTATTCGATTATTTATCGATTCTCTTCAGCTCAAAAACAACCTAAGAAACTTCAACATAATTTGAGTAGCGAAGATTGCGGCCTGTCTACACTGGGAGCCTCCTGGCTAGTACAGTAGTAACGCGCTGGCCTCGCATTCGCGAAGTCGACGGATCGCGCTTCGTCCAGGCAAGAGAGTCTACCTGTTTACTGGGGAGGTTACTGTTGTGGATGGGCTTCACGGTGGGGGGTTGGCTACCCCCTAATTAAAGGGGGAAACAGCCAAGGTATATGTATGTATGTGTATCTAATCTCTTCAGCTCAAAAACAACCTAAGAAACCTCACTGTCATTTGGGTAACGAAGATTGCGGCCTGTCTAATTAATGTATGCATATGTATATGTACCTACTTATTACTCTAACCTGAAAATTGTTATTCTATATTTGCTTCACATTGTCTGCAGTAGTACCGTTGAAAAGTGGAAATTTAACTTCGCTGATAGCGCTCAACAAGGGCTATTGAAAATATTGTTACAAATATTACTCTTAATTAATAATCGCAGAGTGCTCTTCTGCTATTAATACATGTAAACCATAATAATATTACTCTTAATTAATAATCGTAGAGTGCTCATCTGCCATCAATCAATTATACACTATATTTTATTATTAATTACTTGCTATAATATTTAAAATTAATTGCAAATTCTATTAATATTTTATTTATACATAACCAAATAGATTGTTTATCAACTGCAATATCACTGGGAGTGCCCATGTGCACATGTCCCCATGTACAGTTATCTGAATAAATAAATAAAAAATACACTGGGCAAGATCTCACCAGTTTGTCCTCCACTCAAGACATTGTTATCAAAGATTGATTTTGTTTTATATATTATCGGATCTTTAGCCGTATGTAGCTGGGGAATTAATTCCATTGATGTGTTTTTAAACCAATAGACCAAATTTATCCGGTGAAGCAGATCAACCTCGCTTGACCCTATCCTGGGAATAGAAATTTGATTGTTTTTCTTTTTCTTCCTTTGTTTAATTAAAGGTTACTATGACATTTGCGCTTTTTTCTCATTCCGGACTTGGATTTTTAAACTTCCTAAAAAAGGACCGTGTTCTGATAAGCGATAACTCGTTTAGTCATATAAGATGTAGAGCGGTCAAGACCAGTCTTTGCAATGGCCCATGGCAGCAACCGCCCGTTGCAGTACTACAGCTGAAGGGTCTTGTGGACTTAAATACGACTGTCCTGGACAGTCCGATATTAAGTCTTCCTTCAGTTGGTTCTCTTTCTATGCCTACATCAACACCGAATATCTTGGATATTCGTTACACATGTCTTATTATCGCTTCACATCTGACAAGTCACAACACTCCCCATCTCTGTTTCTCTTTTTGTTTTCTTCGTGCCCAGGCTTGATGAGGGTAGATTTTTTTTTTTTTTTGGCCCGCCCCGGTGTCACTCATAAAAAAAAAAAACCACTGTCTTACAACAACACTTCGACGAGTCAGTTATATATACATGCATACATTTAAAAGATATTTATAACAAGATTTACACCTGAGAATTCCGTATATAAATGTGCAATACTGAGAATACATTTAATGGAACTTGGATGTTAGCTTAAAAGCATTTTAAATACACACATGGATGTGAAACCATGTATGTAAGTACGGATACATGTACTCTCATAAACTGAAAGTTCATATATTGGTTCTGGAACTTTGAATATGCACGACTCCGTATGTGTGCGTTTGTGTGTGAGAGAGTGAAACTTTGTAACAATAAACACGTCCTTGTAATAAATAAAATTATTTTGACTAAAATGTCAATATACGAGTTATATAATATTTATATATATATATATATATATATATATATATATATATATATATATATATATATATATATATATATATATATATACATACATATATATATATATATATATATATATATATATATATATATATATATATAGAGAGAGAGAGAGAGAGAGAGAGAGAGAGAGAGAGAGAGAGAGAGTGTGAGAGTGAGAGTTTTCTACGATGGAATAATGAAACAGTCTGATACAGTCTGAAAGATCTCAGCACTCCGTCCGTTCCATAATTCTTTCGTAGCAAACCTCTGTCCATCTTTGTGTCACGTGTTCATATTTTCGTGACATTTAGACACACAAACAATTTATTTTTACGTAATAAGTAGATAACGGAATAAAAACAAACGCGCGTGCACGCAATGCCTGCCGTGGCACTGAAGGATTTTAATATTTTAGACATGAAATCCATTCAGATTTTATAAGCTGGAGGGAATAAATTGACATTTTCAATTACTGATGAATTACTTCTATGTACGCATGACATTGTTTGGTAAGTCATATTGGCTGTTTGAATCAAATATTAAGCGTACGCCATCAAGTTTTACTGAGGTTTATGTATATGGTATGTGTGGATACATTTTGTTATTATTTGTTATTATTGTTATTATTATTATTATTATTATTATTATTATTATTATTATTATTATTATTATTATTATTATTATCGTTATTATTATTATTATTATTAATATTATTATTATTATTAATATTATTATTATTAATTTTATTATTATTATTATTATTATTATTAATTTTATTATTATTATTATTATTATTATTATTATTATTATTATTATTATTATTATTATTATTATTGGAAATAACATTTGACCGTGATTGACCTGCCTTGTGAGAGCTATAATATTTGGACTTCCTATTTTCATCGTATGACATAATATCTTATCATCTAGAAAATTAACACCTGTAATGTTACAGGTAGTGGGACGCTCTTGAGTGGCAGCTCTCTTAACAGCTGAGTTGACAGGTGCATATTTATTACTTATGAGGTAACTTGGTTCACTGAATAACTGCATTATATGTCATTCAGTATTTATGGTATGCAAATATAAATATTCTAAAATGACATGAATCATTGATTTTACGTCACGGACTCCCTTTTCTACCAAGGGCTAGGACGGTTGCCTTCTTGCCAAGGACTTGTTTTGGCAGATGTAATCCTTACCCTGAGTGCATGGCCTTGCTAACCTCAGACCGTGACGGGGCGCGAACCCTAGACCCAACGCCTCAGAGTCGCGGACGCTACCGCTTGAGCCACGGTGACTACATGTGAAAGAATTACAATAGTTCTGGAAATCAACTGCAGTGCAAATATTAAATTACTTTTGATACATTTGTCTACTGCTTTAACCCATTTCCCCAGTTTTCCTTCCTTGATGTCGGCTACCCCCCAATTAAAGGGGGAAACAGCCAAGGTATATGTATGTATATATGAGGTCGCTGTTTCTACCAGCATTTTCCAGCTTTTCCTGTCTTGCCTTAGCCCCTTTGCCTGAATGTCATTTTCTTTATAATCCTCACATCGGCCATTCGTCCATCCTCTGCTTCTCCTACCCTCCACCTTCATACCAAGTACCCTCCTACACATATGGTCTTCTTCTTTTCGCATTACATGACTTCTTTTCGCATTACATGGCTGAACCACTGTAATCTTTCTTGCGCTGTCTCTGAAACATCCGCTAATTTATCTGTGCCTGTAATGAAATAATTTCTGATTTTATCTCTTTTTTTTTTTCCTCTAATGTAATCATATCTGATTTTATCCTTCTTGTGACTCCAGAGATCCATCTCAACATGCTCACCTCCATCACTTCTGTATCCACTCCCCTAATGGGGACTAACAGTGACCAGACAATAGAGGTAAAAAAATCTTATTAACTATTCCGCACTTTGCTGATATGATATTATGCATACATTTAATGCCTTGAGTAATGAATGGAGGCCACGTCAGGAGATTGGAGAATGTAATTTTGTTTTATTACATAAGGTGAAGAGAACATCACCAAGAATGAGAAACCAAGAGAAGATTAATGAAGCTGCGAAGAAGGCAGAAAATGGGAGTTCAGGGCCTAGTTTTAATACTTGGACAGGTTGGACGAGTAAACGAGATAAATGAGTTTTGGCCTGGGAAGTGAGTGAGATGCTGAAAGTGGCAAAAGAGAGAGAGAGAGAGAGAGAGAGAGAGAGAGAGAGAGAGAGGAGAGAGAGAGAGAGAGAGAGAGAGAGAGGGAGAGAGAGAGCCTTAGCAGAATCTTAAATACTATAAAACAATGTTAAAGGCTTAAGGTGGTTCACACTGATCTCTGTACCACAATCTCAGAAGACATTGGTAGTCCTCATAAACTAAGATAGATAAGTGAGTACACCATCACCTTTTTTTTTGTCTCAATAGTGAACCTGTATCTCTATGTGGACCGCAGTAGTCTCCGTGGCTAAATGGTAGCGTCCGCGACTCTGTGTCGGCAGGTCGAGGGTTCGCGCCCCGTCACGGTCTGAGGTTAGCAAGGGCATGCACTCAGGGTAACGATTACATCTGCCAAAAACAAGTCCTTCGCAAGAAGGCAACCGTCTTAGCCCTTGGTAGAAAAAGGGAGTCCGTGACGTAAAACCGGAACAATGTTAAAGGCTTAAGGTGGTTCACACAGATCTCTTGACCACAACCTCAAAAGACATTGGTAGTCCTCATAAACTAAGAAGAATAAGTATGTACACCATCACATTTTTTGTCTCAATGGTGAACCTGTATCTCCATGTGGACCGCATTAGCGCAGTGGTTAGAAAACTTAACTCCGGAGTTAATAGAGCGTTAGGAAGAATATCCAGCCTAATTCTCCTGCTCCAACCAGTCTGTGTCCATTCCCATAATGAGGATTTAGAGTAACAAGTAAAACTGCTAGGAATAACAACAACAAAATTTCTCTGTGGTTGTCCTTTGATCAGGACAATAATACCCAATCCTTAGCAAGGGCATGCACTCAGGGTAACGATTACATCTGCCAAAACAAGTCCTTCGCAAGAAGGCAACCGTCTTAGCCCTTGGTTGAACAGGGAGTCCGTAACGTAAAACCGGAACTAAGTAAACCAGAAAGTCTTTTAAGATAATGGTAAATAAAACCTTTACCAATACGAGAACATTGGAAAAGATGAAGTTTTTTTTTTTTTCCAAAAACATAATTGTTCTTTTCACCAGAACCTGAAATAATTATTGAACCAACAAGGAATGAACAGCATAATACTTTTCCTCTGTTGGGCTCTTGACACAAAGAAATGGAGGAAAAAGGTAATTCGTCTTCTGGGATTTAGTTTAAGTATTTTCACTTGATAAATAGTGTTCTCTTGTTGCCTCATGAGTTTCTTGAGGCCAAAACTTACCATGATATTTAAACAGTTACGAAAGGTTTACTTAAATTACTTAAAACTGAATATTTTTTTTTCTAATTTACACTAGTTATTAATCTATCTATCTATCTACCTTGGCTGTCTTCCCCAACTGGGGGGTAGCCGACATACAAAACAAAAGAAACTAAAAGGGGATTACTTTACTCTATGGGCAATGACGAGGGAGCTAGCGACCGTTCAGATGGCACTGCTGGAGTGCCACAGCCCATCCTTTACACTAGTTATTAATACAGGAACGTATATTATGCAGAGGTAAGAAATTATATAGTAACAGATCACTCCAAAAATTTTTATGCAGTCCTTGATTAAAAAGAATTTTTTTTTTTTTTCGTCTGTTTAAGCATGCATATGGATTATGCAAAGAGGCCTCTGAAATCTTTACATATTTGAATACTCTGTAATGATAATACCAATAAAGATGATAATAATAATAATAATAATAATAATAATAATAATAATAATAATATAATAATAATAATAATAATAATAATAATAATTATTATTATTATTTTTATTATTATTATTATTATTATTTTTATTATTATTATTATTATTATTATTATTATTATTATTATTATTATTATTATTATTATTATTATTATCATCATCGATAGTAGAACGAGTAGAATTAGTTCAATTCGAGTAAATTTAATTCAGTTCACTTTAATTATTTCGATATAAACATACATAGTACTACTACTACTACTACTACTACTACTACTACTAGTAGTAGTAGTAGTAGTAGTAGTAGTAGTGAAACATTTTCTTATGGAAATGCATTAATTAGGATAAAAGAACTCGCTGATGTTGGAGAAAATTCATTATGAAAGTTTTTACCTGAAGCTGGTAATGAAGGATTCATTAGTCTCTCTCTCTCTCTCTCTCTCTCTCTCTCTCTCTCTCTCTCTCTCTCTCTCTCTCTCTCTCTCTCTCTCTCTCTCTCTCTCTCTCTCTCTCTCTCTCTCTATTTATCTATATCTGTCTATCTATCTATTTATCTATATCTGTCTATCTATCTATTTATCTATATCTCTATCTATCTATTTATATGTATCTCTATCTATCTACCTATTTGTTTATCTATCTATCTATCTATCTATCTATCTATCTACATTCAGATATGTACATACATGTAGTGATTGTAATAATCGGTATGGAATGTGTAACACATCATTCGATCTTATTAAAGTCAAGAGTTTTTTTTTTTTTTTTTTAGTAAGCAAATAATTTATCTTCGGGAGTGAATAAAATTCGTACATCGAGTAATTTATTGAAAAAAAAAATAATTAGTGTGCCTATGACTGCATATGGGAACATGTGCACGCTTGCATTCCCCATAATATATAATTACCCTTTTCTCCATTATAGATTTAACAATATTTATAACAAATATTGTTTGATCCTTTGT
>JAXCGZ010006488.1:0-38968 GCA_037179515.1 Halocaridina rubra
ATATATATATATATATATATATATATATATATATATATATATATATATATATATATATATATATATATATATATATATATATATATATATATATATATATATATATATATATATATATATATATATATATATATATATATATATATATATATATATATATATATATATATATATATATATATATATATATATATATATATATATATATATATATATATATATATATATATATATATATATATATATATATATATATATATATATATATATATATATATATATATATATATATATATATATATATATATATATATATATATATATATATATATATATATATATATATATAGGCACTTTTTAATGTTATATTTTTGTACATTCACATATATTTTTCTTTTTCGAATTGCACTTCAAAATTATGGATGCTATTATGTATTTACAGCTGTTCTGGTACTTGACAATAAGGCATGAATTAGCCAGACTAACTCGTTTACTATCACCAAAATGAGAATTTATGAGTTTTGCTCTTTATGTTAATAAACATAAAAGCTTCATTTATATGTTATTAGAAGAAAAAATAGTTTGTTTTCAAGGAACCGTATAAAATGAGCCCTTACATACTTGACCTGTAATGTATTTGGGTACTTAACGAAGATTCATTATGAGAAGAGTTCTTTGGATCACCGCAGCAATGTAAACATACTTAAATAAGTGTAGAGGTAGGAGTAATGCAGCAGAGCAAAAGGACAAGCAAATATCTTCGTAGGAGGCTCAACAACAATGTCTATTTGTTTTCCTCTCTGTTCTACAGTACAGTACAGTAATACATAGGTGGCGCTGAGCGCATGAACATCTAACTACGCACAAATGACGTACTAAAATACTTAGATATATTACAGACCATTTTGAGCTGTGTACGAAATAGACCTTTTTTGTATGTACGCGTATTTACTATTCTGTTATGAACCGGGAATTCATTGCAAAAATACGTCATTTACGATGTCTAATACTCTTAAACAGGGTACTTGATCCTTTTCTCGTCTCCAAAGCTGAGGAGGCTCATATCTTACACGTGATTACTTTTTTTTTTTGTGCAAAACTCATCTTTACTAACAATTTCTCCAATTCATGTCAAATCTTCTACTATATTCGCTCAGGCTTGTCATGTTTTTCCTTCATGGGGTCTTTGTCTCTAAGTTGCCTATCCTTGCCCTGGATATATCTATCATTACATAATTGACAATGTATGATCAAGATTAAAAACATATAATACAGGTGACTTCAAAACGAGACCACAAAAAATCTCTTCCAACAGGTGCACTAACCTTATCAACCTACCTCATGTTAGTTAAATTTATAAATAAGATATTATCTAGGGTCTAACCTAACTAGCGCTAATGTATACAAAGATGCCTTTGAGTGGTCTAGAACTTGGGGCTAATCTAAGATCATACACACACTTTCTTTCTAATAATGCTTACCTAGAAGAACGCGTGGTCTAACTTAGTCTGAGGAAATAATTTTCAATAAAACTACAATAAAATATTTTTACAACAAAATATCATGCCCTACCAACTGATGTGGTGAACACGAGTAGAGAAAAGTAATCCAGACAATTAATAATAATTCACAGACATAATTCACAAACACTAATAATAAAGCAAGCTAATCACTCGGAAGCGTCGTCGAAAGTGTTAAGTAATGTTACTATTCACCAAATATGAAAAAAAAAACTAGATGGGCTGCCTATAAATTACCCAGATTTGGCGAAAATAAATCCAGATAATTAAGTACTGTAGTTTTAGCTAATTTATATTACAAATTTTATACATGAGTCTTATATAGACATAGTTATTGTAAAAATACATGTAATTCATGACAGTTCTTGTCCGTGACTGTATTTTACAGGTGTTGTCAATGACATAGTTACGTTTATTGCATCTCTCCACATACTGCTGATGACACCAGTTGTTTTTCAAAACAGCATATTTCAAAATATTATTTATGCATATAGCAAAAGTTCATATATAAATATTTAAACAGAAAACAAGATTTATTGAAGAAATGCCCAAAAAACACAGGTCACTCAAAATAACCCATATCTAGGTTAAAAATTCTAAGATTGGCACAACTGGTGTCAGCGTTGTCTCCTTTTCTACACAATTGTAATTGACGATTTGCCGTCAGTAGTTTTGTTATTTTCACAATTTTGAAAGTTTTCTAAGATTATTTTTTAAAGAAAAAGTTCTTTATATGCAAAATTATTTCACATCAATTTATTATTGTATATTCTACATATATAAAGTGGCCCCATCCCTCCATGCAAGAGGGTAGCTGAACCAAAGAACACATATTCACCACTGGCCAAGACATACCTTAATTACTCCTCTTAGCTGCTTGGGAATAAAGGATTGCCACATTTCTTACCCCTACCATCCTGCTCGGGTTATCCAAAGAGTAGGCCGGCAGGGATTTCTATAATACATCATTACCTCAATACTGTACACCCAGTTCTTGGAATAACGCAAAGATAGGGTCTCAGAAGTGACGTGTAATGTAAAAATCGCGTAATGTAATAAGTCATTTTCTATAAGAAACAATGATAATGGGCATAGATACGTTTCACAATCATACATAGACACACTATGCCAATAATATAAGATAAATAAAACATATTTTACAAGTACAAATCAAAGCAGAAAGACTGTAGCTATTTTTATTGAAAAGATATTCAGATTTACTGTATAGCAAGCAAATTAACATACTCTATTATGCAGTGGGCAACAGGCATACACTGGGACGTGCATGGTGGCGGTGAGCATGTAACTTAAGCAGTAGAAGAGGAGGAGGATGCAGGAGAACGAACCTCTATCTGCAAGCTTTTGCACTTTTTTTATTCTCTCCGCATTTTTACGGATAGTGAGCAAAGTACATTCACTGTCTTGCATCGACAGTTTTACAGCTGCCATACTCTCACCACGCTCATAACGGCTAAACACTTGAAGTTTTACTTCAAGATTTATTGCCTTTCTTGCTCTTTTGGGAGTAGAAGCAGAAGCACTTCCACAGTCTTTTCCTGGGCATTTACTGGCCATGATAGTACATTATATAATCTGTAAAATAAAAAGCACTGGAAATACAAACCTTAACACAAACACAGTTAGAACAAGCGATATATCCACGCAGTATGCTGGGTAAAGAGACTGAAGCAAATGGCAGCATGGTGGAAAAGTGCCTCCGAGGCGGTAGATTATTTACTAAAATAAAAAAATAAAAAATTAAAATTTTTTTGGCGGGAATTATTCGTATATTTCGCATTTTTTTTACTATCATTTTTGGGGGGCGTTATTCCAATTTCGCGTATTTTAAACATGTGTAAAAAGTGAACCGAGTGTAATTGTTTTTGGTTTCACACGCCTGCGAATATGTTAGTAGGAATCATACTTCAACAAAACTGTTATATCTTGATGTAGAAATTCCGGTTATATGTTTTTTTTTTTTTTTTTTTTTTTTAAACTTTATTTCCATTTCAATACAATGGGTATTCGTCAGCCAGGGCAAGCCCCAACCCCCCACTGTGGTGTCCAACCACAGCAGTTCCTGCCAGTAAACAACTTAAACTCTCGGTCTTGGACGGGAACCGATCTTTCGACCTCGTGAATGCGAAGCCAGCGCGTTACCACTGTACTAGCCAGCAGACTCCCTTTTCTATTAAAGGCTAGGATGGTACTTTCTTATAAAGGACTTAGGCTTTGGCAGTGCAACCGTTACCTCAGACTGAGGGGGGCTTCAAAGTGACAATCTGGTGAAACACAGCAGCTTATGCAAGTAGCCCGGCCACAGTGGCCACAGCATCATTATCAGTATTCTGGAACATTCGATTAAAGGCATATATTGCAGTGGGCCAAAATAACTCAGTCACAGGGCAAGCGAGTCAGTAACGAACACAGATTTGCTCAGGCTGTAGGTTGTTTAGCTAAGCATCCAGCTTTAATCATCCAATGCCAGTTAGTCTGTGTCCACCCTCATCTGAATGGGAACTAATTTTGATGAATGAAGTGGAAAAGTGATATGTTCGAAAAAACCTAGAGTGTAAATGATCAACTTAATATAAGTAGGTATAATAATTTGAAGCATATTAAATTATTAAAAATTCTTAATCCTATATGATGAAATGAATTTTATATCAGAAGGTCGCCAAAAATTTCTTTCTCCTCAAAAATTATTTTTTAAACGTATTTCTTCGTCTAGTACTTAAGAAAAAAACAACTAAAATGCCGTCTACTAACTGCACAGGTCGAATAAGAAGTTTAATTGGATGACTTTTAGCTCTGCTTTCTCCTGGCAAGATGGAGTTCAGCCTCTTCCAGATATAGTACTGTTGTTATTATAATCATTATTATTATTATTATTATAAACCAAGCAAAAGCCCGGCTTGAAAAAGTCAGCTAGTACTTCTAACAAAGGAAGTAACTTGTAGGTAAAAAAAAAGAGTTGCTAGAGAAAAATTAATTTATATATGATGGTGCAACTTAATTTGCAAGACTATACTGATATTATATTACTTAAAAATGAATCATCAAAGCCTGCTTGGTAAAAATTTATTTGGGTCTAGCTTAGAGTTCTGAAGTTCAATTGATTTAGTAACATGGCTAGAATATTTATTCCGTTTCCTAGTGGTAGTTGGAATAAAGCTTAAATATTTATTGGTATAAAATCTAAAAAGAAAATGCACGACTTTTTGCATTGGCTGCATGCCTGGTAATGCCTATGGGACAGAATACATCAGGTAGAGCATGATGCAAAAGTTTGTTAACATTGTGATAAGTTTAACACAGCAAGCAAAGCAAACTAACAGAGCATCTATGCCACAAGTTGGGGTTATCAGGAATAAGAAATGTAACTGCACGTTAGTTTTTATCTAATACTCTAAGATGAAAATCAATAGCTAATGACCAAACAGGAGAGCAATACTCCAGACTTGAAAAATAAAAGAATTAAAACACCTATTTACGATACCAGTTATTTATACAACTGAGGAAGCTATACAACGAATATTGTTCGAGTCAACTTACGATTAAAATTTGCCCTAATTATCTAGATTGAAGTGCATAATATCAAGGGAACATTATCACTAAAGACTGTGGCATATGGAGGCTCAAGGGTTTTGGACCTGCTTATTATTGTTTTATTGCCATTTAACTTCATACCCCATACCTTGCTCCAAGCACTACTTTTAGGAAAATCTCCATTCAGACTCAGCAACAGAAGTCTAATATTTGGGGATGGAACAACAGCAGTTGAGGTAGCCTGAACTCATCAGCATAGGCAACTGGCTTATTTTTCAAATTATTCACATGAGTATACAGGATGGGAAGCAAGGAGCTAAAAAAACTACCAAGAGGGACACCTGATTACAGTACTGTATTCACTGTAACGTTCATGTACCACCACCCATTGAGTCCTACTTCTTAAAAAATTGCACAATAACACTGAGAAGTGATCCACCATATTTCTTAATTTAAAATGACAGCCTCATGAGTAAGACAATTTAAGATAGCACTAAAGCCAGTTCAGGCATGTGTGCCTCTTGATCAAAGTCCTTTACATAAACAAACATGCATATTTGGAAGAAGTCCAATACACGCTGCATAGTTATAGTGGCGTTTTACCAGCAGTCACTCGAAAATTTTAGATATAACAGGAGTCAACGTAATTTGGTGATAATTAATATGTGATGCACTTCCAATAACACCTTTAAGAACAGTCACATTGCCAAAGATTCATCACAATAGGAAACATTCAAACTCAATATGTTTTTGATATATCACGGGCAGTTTTGGTGCCAATACATCAGCGCTCTTTTTAAAAATCAGAAGAAATATTCCACTAGAATCAGTGCCATCAAAAACATCCAATTCAATCCAAAAACGCTTAATCTCAAGGGATCGAAATGCAAGAGATATCAATTCGGGTTCAGGATAACAAGTTTTAGGCATACGAAGTTACATGTCGCTTTGCTTGCTATTAAATATATTAGCTAAAACACCTGCCTTCTCTTTTGGGCAGTGAGTAAGGAATTCATCAGGTCAAGTAATGGTGGCACAAACAAGAATACCAAATATATCATTGGAATATGAAAGAATTAGTAAATCTGCTTCAGGATAAATAGAGCATATAGAATTAAAGGAGGACATAATATAGTCTCTATTTTCATTTAAAGGTTTCGTAGGATAATTTAGGGAGGAGAGATGGCGCCGACTGGAACCTAAGAACCCTCTATGGAGAAGCATGTGAGTGACTCAGTATGCGCTATTGTGCATCAATATGAATATTACCTACTTTGGTATATGTTCACTTTCACATCCTCAGTTAGGAAAAAATATAAAGAAATTTTTCATATATTAGGTTAGTTCACCCCAAATTAAGCAAAAGCTTCTGATTTTCTAAGTCTTGCTCTCAGGAAAAACTAGAATCCTGCTAAGAAACACAAACATAATCTTTTGGCCAAGCAAAGCTGTATTTATCAATAAATTTACATAAAATACAAAACCAAATAGTTTGAGTAAAATGTTTTAGAAATGCTTCTAAAGTCCTTAATCTAGCTCTCAGAGAAAAAAAAATTATGGTATAATCATTATAACTGAGGTCTGAAAAGTTGTTTTTATCAGTAAATTTAAAACTCTCTGAATATTTAATACAAACCCAGCAAACTGACTATCCAGCACAAGCTTGAAATAGGTATAGCTGAAAACACTGGACCCTAGATTGTTACCAGTAACATAACTCTGTGATGCTTTGTATCAAGAGTATGAAAAAAAGACCTACTTTTTTCCTCGCTTGGAGTAGTTACTGTTACTGGTTGTGTGTGCTATTATTGTGACAAACATAAGAAGACTGTTTTAGAAAGGTTCCCAATTTATGACTTGCTCATATGCAAAATAACATACCAAATATATGTTACGTACACAGCCATTGCTTTACAAGATGTTCTTTTATTACTCCACTTAGTGATATAATGCAATATAAATAAAGTCAGTATAGAAAAAAGTTTGCAGTGTTATAACATGAACAATGAGATTCAAAGACAGAGGCAGCAAAAAGGACTGTATTATATATAACAAAAAATTATGTTTCAGGCTATTTATTTTAAGACTAGAACAAGTCCCATTCAAAAAATCTGGGTTCATAAATACAGTATCATCAATATGAGAGAAGAAATAATAAATGAAAACAATACATAGCAAAAATGGAAATTAAATACAGTACTAATAAATTACATATTTTGCAATCAGTATTATTCTAGCTGTATTCAAAAGTTTATGATATAAACAGCTTACACGGCCCAAGAAGAGACACTCCTTAAATTTCCATATTTAAGCCATATTGAACAATAAACAATTACAAATACAATGCAGAAATTTGTTAGGGTCACAATTGGTATCAGGTTCAGCCTTAATATAACAATAAAGATCATCATCATTTTCAGGTTAATTCTAGACATTTTTACGTATGTTGCTTTTACTTATGTTGTTTTCCATTCGTTATTAACTGGGTCTGTGTTGCTTCAGAATGGCTCCTATCTGTAACTTATATCAGGTTCACAAAATATAATTTCACCTATTCTTTCCCAGTCTTTAGTATCGTACTTAAAAACTAAACAGCTTTTTCTCACATCTGAATAGCAATCCTCGCCAAACTTTATCTTTTGCCAATATAGTTCAATTTTACTATACATTAGTGCATGTTTTTTAAATGTGTTATTCTGTTGAAACTTTTCTTACAGTGTTTACAGACATGAGGGTTTTCACCAATATGAATCTGAATATGTTTGTTTAGGGTTCCTCGAGAAGTAAACAGACTGCTGCAATAGTGGCAAATGTGAGGATTCTCTCTGGCATGTATCAATGAGTGCTCTTTAAAGAGATATTTTCTAGAAAAAAATTTATGGCATATAGAGCATTCATAAGGCTTTTCACCAGTATGAATATTAAAATCCTCTTTCAAATTTCCATTTAGTACAAATGCCTACAGTACACAGAACACACGTGTCATTTGATTTTCCCTGCAGCATTAACATGAGAGTTTAAAATGTCGATGTTGACTCGAGGTTCATCCATGACAAAATCTACCCAATGCGTCTATATGCAATGAATTAAAATGTGTTCCTCCAAGGCTCTTTTCTGAGTAAAAGACCTATTGCAGTTACTACACACATGCGGTCTTTCTCCCCTATGCATTAAGGAATGCCTCTTTAAGCTAGATTTCCTAATAAACCACTCTGCAAATAGCACACACAATATCTGAGATGATACATCTGAATGAGCACTATAATTGCTGGGTCCTTGAATAATGTCACCATCCTTATGCAATGCTGATCTGTTTTTATTGCTATTCTCTTCATTGATGGACTCTAAAAAATTATTAAAAGTACTGTATTCTTAATCATAGAATTATCTGCACTGTCATCAACATTGTCTGTCATCTCCTTTGTGAGCACGCCAGTGAGCAACGGGTTTACCTGGAACAAATCATAATGAACTTTAAATAAGTAATAAAAAAATATAGTAAATTCTAAATACTGTACTGGGCTTGAAGCAAGCCGTTTTCTTAAAAATTACAGTGTATCCAAATTTACAACAGTCAAAATGAAATGAGTTTAATCTTGATATATTCTTTGCGTGTCAACAAATCATAAGGTAATTTAAATGTAGTAATTAAATCGGTAAACTCTAAATACTGTAAGAGAAATATGTGGTTTTCTCAAAAAATACAGTTTATCTAAAGCTAAAACACTGCAGTCAAAATGAGAGGAGACATTTAATCTTGATAGATTTTCTTATGCTTCAATGGGATCCAACATTCATATGACCCTCATACAAATGTATGTCAATTAAATTTAAAAGAGGGAATGGTGATCAATCTTTGCAGTAATTATAAAAACACAGTACATTAACGTTACTTTCAACCAGTCAAAGTCTCTTCAGTTACAAAGAATCTACATACTCTCTAATGATAGGATTAATGCTTTCATTATCCTATTATTATTGTTTAAGTTTTTCAAACTACTGGTTGGCTGTGAAATTGAGGGATAACCACACTCTTTGTACGAACTTAAATATACAAGTGTTGTCATCTCTTCCTCCTCTGCGAACTTTATATTAAATGGCCAGGATTCTATATTCCAATAGTGCAAATCATACATATAATTATTAATGTAACCTTTTGTATTAGTTATTGTAAGAATATCATCTGAAAAAGGAGGCAAAAAAATTTAATACTTATTAATTATTTCCCTATTATAACTATATGTAAATATAAAAAAAAATTTACTGAAAGGAAGCACATTTTCATTAATACAGAAGAATAAATGAAAGATGCGAAAATTTCGATGATAGGAAAATAAGGAATTTAATAAATAAAAGCTATTGCATAAAGTAAATAGACAATTAATTCAAAGTACGTAGCATAACGGAAATAAGGAAAATTCGATATGGAAAATACCATACCAAAGGAAATATAGGCTATATTCTCAACTGAAGGTGTTCATTCTTTTTCATATGAAATAAAAAATCAAACCAATGCAATTTTGACGATGAATAATAAAATTGTCAAACCCGAAGTGTGTTAATTCCTGTAATCTATGTAAATGATTTTCCATGAATTAAAAGTTTTTCTATATTAGCTTTATACCCATAGAAATAAAGAGCATGGCTAACCCAAATTTTAACAGCCAACCAAATGAGTTTGAAAAGCATATACAGTACTGTATTTGACTTCTCAAAATTTTTTTTATTTTACAAAACATATCTGGTCATCATTTATTCAATAAATAAGGTTTATAAATATTTTCTTTATATGATATAATGAGTAATTTGGTGTGAAATAAGTCTAAAAGGAGGCAAAGCTATTTGATGAATCTATTACGATCATGAAAAAATGGTTGTTGCTGTAAAAAACTAGGGCACAGTATTTTCTTAGCTTAATCAAATATTGACACATATCTTCTGTACCTCAAAAAGAGATTACAAAAATTAATATGAAAGCAGAATCTAAGTAGTATGTTATCAATATCAAAATCCATTTCATCATCATCAACGATATTGATGAAATTTTGGTAATTGCTTTGTTAACTTTGCCCCTATAAAATATATATTTATAAAAAACTAACAAATAATTTTACTATTCAACTCTCAAGAGTCATTTACTGCAACCTTTACCCCTGAACTGCTCATTATGAAATAAACAGTATCATATTGCAAGAAGTCTGTTTCCCTAAATTATTTATTGTGCCATTAAGGCTTTGGCAGATATAATGACAGTTTTATTTGGTATTATTTTAAACGAGGGGATTAATGGAATATGGCTTTTATGTATAAACTGAATAATAGTAATTATTCTAAGTCTCTTGGAGTCGCGAACATTGTCACACATATGTACTGCTGATGGGATTTGTTTTCTTTTTTACTGCATTGGTTGACTTTTAATGCATTTCTATACTTTCTCTTGTTTGTTTTTTGGGCTCCATTATGGGCTGACGTCATATTAAGTTGGGTAATAATTTTTAAGCTTTGTTTTCATTGGTCCTTTTCAGCCAATCACAAAAGTTCTTTCTTAAAGCCATATTTTCCTCTTTTATTTCTCTTCCTACTCAATTCTGTATCATGGCCAATCCGATTTGTCCTAATACCGGGTGTAGTTACGATTATTTTTCCGCCGCAGGGCCATCTAGGCCTGTTAATTGCTCAGAAGCAGCTTAAGATGGGTGTACATTTTAACCGTATATTTTATGGGTCACACATGAACTAGACTAAAATGAAATCGATCAAATCCCTTTAGAGAAATCGAAGGCTATTAAGGTCCATATATACCCCTAAGGGGGGGTCTAGGGGGCTATGGGCCTTGGTTAAGGAAAAAATAACCCTAATGGGGTTCGGTGGCAAAGTCTCTGGTTACGGAGGACGCATTCCCCTAGGTTAGGTTAGGATGCACCAAAAATGTGTTTTTTCAATACTTTTTGGAATAAAGGTTTTTGCGCTTCATTTTTGCTGCATATCAGTCGTGTTTGTTTTTCCCCGCACCCGAAACCCAGATTCCCAACACTTCCCCCATGATTGTCAGGGGTAAGGGGGCATGGAAAGTCTACATAAGAGTGTTTTGTGCCAGAAATGGCATTTATAATCTTTTATTCCACAAAGAAAACTATCGAAAAAATACTGTTTTATTGCTATAAAAGAATAATCCCCTCTTTTAAAAATTAACCTTTTTTATAATTCAAAACATTTGACAAATACTTCTATTATATAATACTTTAATATATGATATCCATGGATATTTTAATGCTTAAACGTACATTGGTCTGTGAAGAAATAAGGATATAAGAAACCAAATCCAATAGCAAGTGAGGCAATATAGTGGTGTTGACAGTACCTTATACATCTGGTACTGATTCAGTGTCTGTGTCGTCCTCCTCCTCGTCGCTGAAGTCATCGTATGGTATGAGGACTGATAGGGCTTCATTGCGCTGATGTACTGCAAGTGGAGGGTACAGACGGGAAGCTTGAATGAGGAAATTATGAAGTTCTTGTCCTTTGTGTTCCTTCAGGAACAGATACCGACCAAGATTTTGCTTCATATGCTTGGCTCTGGCCCCTGCACCAGGGCGCTTTACCCACTCCTTAATTTCCTGCCAAAGGAGCCTGAACTTCTGCGTATGAATTAAAGCTGGGTCTTCAAGGTCTACATACCGTTCCCTGCGGCTGACAACATGATGCGTGTAACCCTTGTTCTTTAACATACTGTAGTCCCAATAATCATCACTATAAATAATGGACCCTTTCTTTATGAATTTCAGAATTAGAGGTATTAAAATCTCTCCCTTCTCTTGTCCAGGCTGTGGGTCGGTCAGCGGTATAATGATACTCCGCTTCGAGACCCTCTCTGTGCCTCCAAACAACCAAGTTTGGGAGCGAATACCACTAGCCCTGTTTTTCTTTCCAACAATATGGGTACCATAAACCTCTACTTCCACACCAGGTCCACCAATGGGGTCTTGATTTTCGAGCCAGAACTGGGTAATTTCGCTGCAAAAGATACGCCACTGGACGCTCGTTCGGCTCGAAATATTTAGGTATGACATTGCATAGTGATGATGGTTCCAGTGAGTCTGGACCCAAAGACTGAAAAAGCATACCAGCTGCCAGGGCTCAAGGTGTGTCCCTTGAAGAAAGGTTCCTGAATACAAGCTTAAGCTGAATCCACAAGGTTTTCTCCTGTTAGTGTTTGGGATCTTGGTGGAGCGCTTACAAACGAAGATTTTTTGGTCTTCCCGGTAACAACAGGGTTGAGAGCATCTTGGGCAAATGAGGGAACGTCGAAGAATACCGTGGGCTTTGAGAAATTCTAAAGAATTAGTGTTTTTCTTGAAAAAACGCTGGATTACCTCGAAAGGAAAGAGAGGTGCACATCCAGAACATATAACATCACAACCATAGCTCACAGGAGCCATGCCGTAACAGACGGGCTAAACCTCTTGAATTCTTGCCCATAACACATCTAAAATGGCTAAAAATGACTCATTTTACGAATTTATCTCCACTTTTTCAGAACATACTATAATATAAAAAATAAATCAATCCGCCGGGAGAAAATATAACCATCTGGCAATCTTGTTTACGAAATTACAACTAACAAAATTTACTTCTTCTTTTGCATTTGGTTGGGAAGTGGAGGCATCGGCCACAGTGCCATGACGGCGTTTGGCCTATCTAACTTAATAATATTTAATATTAGGTTATGTTAGACATTAACCTAACCTAAGCCAACTTAACTATTTGTACGGGGTTAAGTCATTATTTTTACTTGGTTCATGCTCAGGTCGAGAAGCAATGCCTTTGCAGCTTTTCCATCCATCTATTATATAGAGATCCATTAGGCAAAGTGAAATAGCATCCTAGCTAATACAGTGCTAAGGAGCTGGCCTCGCTTTCGCGAGGTCGACGGATCGAGCCTCGTCCAGGCAAGAGAGCTTAAGCTATTTACTGGGGAGGTTACTGCTGTGGCTGGTCATCTAAATGGGATGTTGGGACCCGTAGGGAGGATATATATATATATATATATATATATATATATATATATATATATATATATATATATATATATATATATATATATATATATATATATATATATATATATATATATATATATATATATATATATATATATATATATATATATATATATATATAATGGATTTTCGAAGCAATGTTCTATGATTATGAAAATGCGTTAAGGAAATACTTTTCTTTTTCTTACTACCGCAAAAAGAGAAATTACTTAAGTACATGTTAAAGTTGGTGTATATATATATATATATATATATATATATATATATATATATATATATATATATATATATATATATATATATATATATATATATATATGTTATATATATATATATATATATATATATATATATATATATATATATATATATATATATATATATATATATATATATATATATATATATATATATATATATATATATATATATATATATATATATATATATATATTATATATATATATATATATATATATATATATATATATATTATATATATATATATATATATATATATATATATATATATATATATATATATATATATATAATATATATATATATATATATATATATATATATATATATATATATATATATATATATATATATATATATATATATATATATTATATATATATATATATATATATATATATATATATATATATATATATATATATATATTATATATATATATATATAATATATATATATATATATATATATATATATATATATATATATATATATATATATATATATATATATATATATATATATATATATATATATATATATATATATAGAGAGAGAGAGAGAGAGAGAGAGAGAGAGAGAGAGAGAGAGAGAGAGAGAGAGAGAGAGAGAGAGAGAGAGAGAGAGAGAGAGAGAGAGAGAGAGAGAGAGAGAGAGATGAACATAGGACTTTCTTGTCAAGATCAAATAAAAAAGTAAAGCCCTGCGCATAGTATTCAAAGTTGGTTCAGGGCTATCCTAAAAGAATCATATAAGAAATTAGAGCCCTGCACATACTATTCAAGGCTTTTTGGCCTTAGGCATTCATGTCAGGATAAAAAAAAATAAAATAGAGCCTAGTACAATCTTATACAAGGCTCATTGCGCGAGAGATTTCCTGTCACGATCAGACAAAACAGTAGAACCCTTAACATGGTCCTCAAGGTTTTTGCCTCAGGGCTCTCCTATCAGGATTAAAGAAAAACCTTGAGCCAAGCAGATTGCATCCAAGGCTTTTTGGCCTAAGGCTCTTCTATCAGGGTCTACTAAAAAATAACTAGAGCCCTTCACATCGCAGTAAAGTCTCTTTGGACTAGGGCTTTCTTGTCATGATCAAACCCAAAACTAAACCCTGCACAGAGTACTCAGGGCTTTTTGCCCTAGGGCCCTCCCATCAGGATCATATAAAAAAACTAGAGCCCCGCACATAGTATTCAATACTTCTTGTCCTAGGACTCTCCAGTCAGAATCAAATAAAAAAATAAACCCTTGCCCATAGTACCCAAGGTTTTAGGCCCAAGATTCTCCAGTCTGGATCAAATAAAAAAGTAGAGACAAGCACATAGTATTCGAGGATTTTTGTCCTAGGGCTTCCTGTCAGGATCAAAATATATCTACAGCCCTGCACATATCATTAAAAGCTTTTAGGCATAGGGTTCTCCTGTCAGGATCAAATAAAAAACTAAAGCTCTGGACAATGTATTGAAGGCTTTTTGGCCTAAGGCTTTCCTATCAGGATCAAATAAAAAAATATAGCTCTGTACAAGGCATTCATGGCTTTCCAATCAGGATTAAATGCAAAAATCATGGCTCTAATCACAATACTCAAAGTTTTTTGGCCTAAGGGGTTTCTGTGGATCCTATAAATCACCACAGCCCTATTCATAATTATCGAGGCTATTTAGCCTCGGGCTTCCATGTCAGGAGCAAAAAAAATCTTGAGCCTTGTTCACAGTAACCACAGCTTCTTGGCCTAGGGCTTCCCCTTCAGAATAAAAAAATAAAAAAATCAAGCCCTTGTAATTTCAATCAAGACTAAATCCAATCGATATAAAATTCAGTCCTGTTTGCTAAGTAATCCATATTCAAACTTACATTATTCAAAAGCTCAGGGAATGCAACAAAAATATATATGCTACCGAAAGCAAGTTGAAATAATTTTGGTCAGTGGGGAAGTATTAAAATAAACTGTATTCGTGTAATACATTAAAGATACATTAGTAATATAGTTGTGAGTACTAGACTCTGTAGTCATCTGAGACGGAAAAAAATGAAATCACTAAACAAAATATGAGTTTTTAATGAGGAATACGAGATAAAAAGAAGTGTCATCAGAATACTTTAATGAAAAGAGGAACAGAAACGACCCATATTTGCACTCCTTGATGTTACTAGGCATTATAACTTACGGTAGGCCACGAGGGATATGAAGGGATGCGAACTGAAATGCTTTGTCTACGCTAGGTCAGGACATCCAGGAGGGTGAGAAGTGAAATAGAGTAGGCACAAAGTGATAAACATATGGCATTGTCACAAATCTGTGATGTGTGAAACCAAGCCCTCATGAAAGGGAAAAGATAATCCGGGGTAACCTGAGATATCTGGATCTGTAAATTAGTAGTGGCATCACCTTATTCTTGTTCACTGTGTTAGTTTTCCATGAGAATAAGTTTAATTTCTTGTATTGTGGCATTTTCCTGATTTGGTTGTTGTCACGTTCCTTGCATTAACAAAAATTAAAATCATGCAAATGTTAGCAAGGTGGCCACAACTGTGACAAATAAAATGAACTGTATGGATTAACCATACCTTCATTATCCTTAAAATATCCAGAACAAATAGATATTTAAGGGGGGAGAGTTGCCAATTCCTCTATTCCTACTGGTAAAAACCAATAGTGCATAGGTAATATGAAAATAGTGTTCTTACTCCCAAACTCCTTAGTTACTGCAAATTCTTGCAGCCTCAAACAGGGTTCCCGAAATCAAAGGAGTAAATAAATAAATGAAAATTAATATTATTATCTCTTAATCTGTTGCCTCGATGGCTTACACTACTTTTGTAACCATTGTCCTCCATTCAGGGGGTTCCAAGCTCAGCCCCACCAGGGGGAATATTAGCTATAGCCCAATTATAAATAAAAAAGAAGCGGGTAGTGGAGTCTTCTCTTGTCCTACTATCATTCCAAATATCATGTAGGATAAATTAAAGCTGCTTACAGATTTTTATTATAAGAGTTTCATATTTTTTGAGGATATGCCTCTTCTTCATTAAGACTGCAGAGACAACGACAGGAAGGTTAAAGACCAACTGGTATTCTGTCACCTGGTGTATACAATACGATGATTCATGACAAATAATTAAAATCTTCATTACATGGAAATGTACTATGTATTAGGACACTTTATTCACCATTACAAAATGGAAAGCAAATGAGACAGTTAGACATATATAAACTCCCTAAATTGCAAAACTGACATAAAAACAGAACTTAAAAAATGAGGACATTCTCTTGCATTAAAGAAAATGACAAACCCTTATAATATTATTGTACTATAACAGCTTTCTGTATTGCTTTATTTCATAAAAATAAGTAATTTTTTGCAATACTCATAATAATGATACCATAATCATACATCGGTAAATGTTGCCATCAGTTCTTAAGGTAGAAAATATTGTGATACTTCAAACACAAGTCATTTTTCTGCATATGAAACAGTATAAAAGCAATTCTGCTGATGATTTTAGCAGGTTAGGTCGGTTAATTAATAAGGGCTTCTAACTGCACTAATCTGGCATTGACTTCGGAGTGCAAACGCATGGGTATCATTCCAGCAAATGTGACAATGGCTCTTGCTTGCTCCTTCAGATGCTGTGAAAAAAAAAAATATAATCGATAAGTCATCAACACAAAAATTCAAGTCATGATAAACTGTTATTCATCAGGTCAATACTAATTGAGTTATCCATGCCATTCTTTTTATCATTTACATTGGCTGTAATTACCTCATCGACTCTGCGGTCAAATGATAATATATACAGTATACATATTTATACTGTAAAGCAAACCACAGCTCGATAAAGTACACTTCAATAAAGTTATTCAAGTTCATCTGAAAAGTATATCTCAAAGAATCACCATTACTTTAATTTTCTTAAAGGTGCCTAGCAGTTTTAGATATCATACATCATTGTATGGAATCCTTGAGCAATGAAATTGTGGAAACAAAGAAATAAAAAACTAGATTCCTTTATTGCTCACTGCCATCTACTATGGGGTCAATATAATACAACATATTTAAAACTTCATTTCGCCTCTATTCATAAACAGTCACTCACAGTAAGGCATATGAAACTACAATAATTAAAAATGGGATCATAATTGATATTTATTTTCTATTCATTTTTCTTAATGATGCAATATTCTACTGAAGTCTGCATAATGTCCACAATTGAACAAGTAAGAGAGGGCATTTCTTCATCATATTTTGTGCGTCCTCCACCCTTTCATTTGTTGTTTTATGGTAATAAAATAAAAAAGAATGGGATTATCAGCCTTCATTTTCGAAAAGCTTTAATCAGCTCTTACAATATGCAGGGAATACGTGTGAGAAATTCTTACTCCGCCACCACCAAGGATCCTACTCTAGGTTCTATGGGTCAATATTATTCCCCATTCTGTAAGTGGACACACATAGATTGGAGCCGACGAGTGGATGCTATTCTTCAATTGCAAATCTGTTACCTCTAGAGTCAATTATTCTAACCAATATGCTACTGCGGGCCACTTTCCTCCAACCAGGAATAATATGGGTCATAACAGAGTTCTTTCTGATTTAGAATATATACTAATTCATATCCAACTTGAACCTTATTTCCAGGCATCACTGCAGGTGTAGCTGTTGCCTGAGGAAAAGGTGTTGGAGTGGAAGATGGCATTCTATACAGTCGGTACGTTGTGTACATAGCTGCCAACAGTATATGATGAAGAACGCTGCGTATTTCGCTTCCGTAAGCCGAGACACCGTTCATACGCGTTTCCACTTCATCTGAGGTCAGAGCAATGATGTGCAGCCTCTTCAAGACCTGAAATAAATTCATGAATTTAATCTACTTACTTTTATAAGGGTTTTACACTGCATATTTCACATACTACAAGCAGTAAACCAGCTGTGGCTGT
Organism: Halocaridina rubra; assembly: GCA_037179515.1. Taxonomy (NCBI): domain Eukaryota; kingdom Metazoa; phylum Arthropoda; class Malacostraca; order Decapoda; family Atyidae; genus Halocaridina; species Halocaridina rubra. Next base: position 18,330 of record JAXCGZ010006488.1, read on the forward strand.
TGGGCCACAAGACAGAAGATCCTTGCCTACTTACACTGTGAATGACCCATGCAGGGGTTTGGGGGAAATTGTGGCAACTCTTTAGCCCAAAGGAGCAATCAAGGTATGTGCTGCTTTTGGTGAATGTCTGCTTTAACTCGGCCACCTTCCTTACGAGGGAGATTACTGCTATTGTACATGTATGTACAAGCTTAAGACAACATTCATAAGAATTTCTGTCGCATCTATAGTTAGATCAATGAGATGCAACCTTTTCAAGACCTGACAAACTTATCCAGTGCTAATTACACTTTAAGCTTTCATAAGGACGAATGATACATACTTCAATGCTATAAACTGATGATATCATTCACATGAGTTTCTATCTTACCTTGATTCAGATTAAAGATATGCAGCATTTTCAAGACCTGCACATAACAATTAATTTCTGATCCTCTATTATAATCTATCTTTTGGTATTAGATTCATCTCCCTCATTTACATAATTTGCCTTTACTCATTATTCTTAGTCACTTCGTAATCTCATCTTTATTTCTTCATTTCATAAACTTCAGCCTAGTTCCTCTGGGATTAATTTTATGTCAAGCATATCAGGATCACTTTGCTATCAAACATTCTTTTTTTAAATATTGAGCATGATACTAGAATACCACTAACAAAATTTGCAAAAATATTGAAAATGCATAACTAGCACATGATTATTCAGTGTATTTGAATAATGTGTAAAAGATAAACTAAAACTGTCAAATGATGCCGGAATCCAAAGCATTTGAGAAAATTTCATTCTGATACATATCAGTGAATATTGCCAAGTTATGTTAAGATGAAACTACTACGATATACAAAGACCACAATCCCCTTGCATGGGGTGGCGGAGTCAAAGCACACATTTACCAGAGGCCAAACATACCTTGATCACTGCTCTTAAACAAGTTTTTTATGTAAAAATATAACTACTAAAAAATACAATAACCTACTTACTTCCAAAGCATCTGAGAAGTGATTTTTGTGATACAAATCAAAGAATGTTGCCAAATCCAGCAAGAGATGAAGCGCTGCAGCATTGTTTGGTAGAGAGTTAGTGCCGTGTGTTTTGAATCGAAGGGCAACTGATGTGGCCAGTTCTAGCACTCTGCCTCGTTGACTACCACTTCCGCTCTCTGTCTGATGAACGACCTGGCTCAGGAGTTGGTTAAGTAAAGCCACAACTTTATTGTGATTCTGAAATGATAAAGGATAGGAGTCAATATAATGACTATATTGATTAAAAATAAATCACTATACTTACTTTACTTATAAAGGGTGAGTCATTATACTTACTCTACTTATAAAGAATAAGAGTCATTATAATTACTTTACTCATCAATGATAAGTCAATATAATGGCTTTATTGTGGTTTTGAAATAATAATGGATGAGAGTTGGTCATTACTCTTACTCAATACAACGTTTTTATTCCAAAACCATAAAGGAATTGTACTCTAATAATAATAATAATAATAATAATTATAATAATAATAATAATAATAATAAAAATAATAATAATAATAATAATAATAATAATAAGAAGAAGAAGAAGAAGAAGAAGAAGAAGAAGAAGAAGAAGAATATAATGAAGAAGAAGAAGAAAATGAAGAAGAATAATAATATGATGATAAATGAAAATAAAAAGACTATTTAAATAATTCATGATGTGCTGTTAGTATGTATGCAATTACTGTACTTTAGCAAGGTCGTAGAGTTTGACCGCATCTTCGTGTAGCCCCTTCTTTTCGGAGTCCTCTGCTACCATTTCAATCACTTCACTTACATCAACCTGAAAAGGTAAATAATGCTTGTTTTATATCTTCTAGTATGCACAATATCTAATCTTATTATCATACACTATACAATATACAAACATATATAGTGGCCGAAATCCCCTTTGTAAGGGGTGGCCGAGCCAAAGCATACACATTCACAAGCCAGCAAGGTGCGTATTAGTTAATAATAAAGGAAAAGGCAGGGTTTCCTCATATTTTATTCAGCCTCATCCTTTTCATCAGTGTTTTGCAGCAAGGTAAGTAATTTCAGGGCAGCACTTGGCTCAAATATCCCTGTAAGTTGACTCCTACAACACGCAGGGAATATGCAAGTGGAATTCTCTCTCCCCATCACCATGGATTAACAATAATAAAAATAATAATAATAATAACAATAATAATAATAATAATAATAATAATGATAATAATACCTTAAATTTGTCAATAACTCCTGGAATCCTCCGACCATCTGGTTCCAAACGTCCAAGTAATAAATCAAATTCTCTGGACTGAAGAACGAGTTGGCTTATACAACTACTGAATATGTTTTCATCATTCTTTCCTTTCAAAGACCTTCAATACAAAAGAGATGAGAAGTTTTAGTTCATGTAGAATATTGGTTTCCTAATAAAAAGTCAACAAAAATCATAATTAATTCTCTTCAACTCCATACACCATGATCACTGCTCTCTATCTGCAAAAATCAATAGATACCCCAGCTCTGTCTCAGTATACTAATATTACAAGTAATAATCACTTTTCTTCACAATTTTTAGGTTCCAATCGATAACAGCTGTCAATCTACTAATATCTTATAATGGCTCTCTATTCCCTATACATCATTATCACATCTCTCTTACTCCATGAATCATTATTACAGCTCTCTGTCTCTAAAATTCAGTATTACAGCTCCCTTTACTTCCAGTTCATATTATCCTAGCTCAAAGTCCCAGACATACTTGGGTGAGAAAAACAAGGCTGGAAATGAATAGAGAGCTATAGAAGTGAAGGCACACGACAGAAATGAAGGGCTGTATTTCAAAAAGGACCTTTGCGTTGCACGGCGTTGGAGACATTGATGAAGAAGACGATTTCCTAAAATAAGTATTATGGTTCTCTATACCATACATCATTATCACATATTACATCTTTACTTAAAAGCAGCTATCTATCTGCTAATATTTATCTTTAACTAGTACCAGCTCTCCGTCTCATAATATTATCATCATAATACTTCACCTTCAATTATTATTATCACAGCTATATATCTCCTAATACCATTATCACAGTTCGTTATTTTTTAATATCATAATCAAAGTTCTAAATCTCTGGGTATCAATTTATATCACAGTTCTAACACCAATAATTTCAAGGCACAATACTCTTATCTCCAAAAATAGTTATCACAACTCTCTATAAGCATGTATAATTATATATTAGTACCCTAAATCTCCATATATCATCATCATAGCTTTCTATCTCCAATTATTAATAGATATCTTATAACTGTCATAATATATATATATATATATATATATATATATATATATATATATATATATATATATATATATATATATATATATATATATACAGTAATACCTCGTTTATCGTGGGGGTGCGTTTCCAGTACCGGCCGCGATAGGTGAAAATCCGCGAAGTAGGATCACCCTATATACATAGGTATTTTACATTTATTTTTACCTTTACTGTATAAACCCTCCCTGCACTGTTAGAAAATCACCCTTTACTTTATTCATAATAGCATGCAAGCATAAATTTATATGAAAGTGATAGGTAAATTTACGGTGAATGAGGTGATGATGACGTGACATACTCATATACATAGCTATTTTACATTTAATTTTACCTTTACTGTATAAACCCTTCCTACACCGCTAAAAAACCACCCTTTACTTTATAAATAACAGCAAGCAAGCGTAAATTTATATGAACGTGATAGGTAAACTTACCGTGAATGAGGTGATGATGACGTGTATAGACTCCAGAGGAAATTATTCTGCAGCCAAAGACAGCTTTACGCCTGCATTTTGGGAGAGAACATGGTAATGGGGAGTTGCAGTCGCTGTTTCTTCTTTTGTGCAAAGATGGTCTTGTAAGGAATCATGGCATTATCGAGAAGACTGCAGAAGGTCACCGAACGAACCATATTATCGTCATGTTCTTGCGAGAGTTGTTGGACTGCTTTCACATGTTCATACATGGTTGCCAGGCGTTCGCGTGTAAGGCCAGGTTCTTCAATTTCTTCATGCATTTCCTCTGGTTGCTCTTCTTCCTCTTATTCGCTTGCTGATTTTGTCATTTCTTCCAAGTCATCATCAGTCAAAGGCTGCAAGTGGCAGTCGATCAGTTCATTCACATCTTTGTGAGTCATATCTTCAAAGCTTTCTCCTCCAAAAAATGCAGCCAACTTCACAGCTTTTGCAACTGCCGAGTTATGGACTTCGTCAGGAGCTAATCCCTTGTAGTCGTAGATGACTTCGGGCCACAATTTCTTCCAGCTGGCATTGATTGTGGCAGGCTTCATCTCTTTGATTGCATTCTGAATATTTTGAAGGCATGTAGCAATCGTGTAGTTACACCAGTAATTGAATGCACGAATAACGCCTTGATTAATAGGCTGAAGCAGTGATGTCATATTCGGTGGCACGAACTCTACTTGATGACCACCAGCATTATCCATCAAAAGAAGGACTTGAAATTCAAGGCCCTTCTCCGCAAGATAAATTTTGACCTGAGGGATAAAGCATTGGTGAATCCAGTCTGATGTGAGGCTTTTTGTGATCCAGGTCTTAGGGTTATGCATCCAATACAGTAGCAGCAGATTCTTATTCTTATTCTTCAAAGCCCTAGGGTTCTAAGACTTGTAGGTAAGCCCGGGCTTTAACATGAAGCCCGCAGCATTCCCGCACATGAAGAGGGTAATGCAGTCTTTGTGCGCTTTAAATCCCGGGACTTAGCTTCTTCATTGAAGAGAAAAGTGCGACATGGCACTCTCTTCCAAAATAACCCAGTCACATCCACGTTAAACCTTGCTTAAGTGCATATTCCCCTTCCGCGATAATTTTCTTAAAGTTGTTGTTCAAATAATCTTCAGCTGCAGCTGTATCTGCAGAGGCAGCTTTGCCATAAACCGAAACACTCTTTAGGCCATAGCGTTTTTGAAATTTGGTGAACCATTCCTTGCTTGCCACGAACGATTGTTTCCTCGGTGGAAAATCGCTGGAGGGTCTGGTTGTGGGTCGTCGATATCTTCTCTCTCCTCCTCTCCACAGTCGCCACTGTCGTCATCGGGTTCGTTTGCAGCGAATGTCTCATACAGCTTCCTTGCCTTTGTTTGTATGATACTGGTGTCTACGCTGATGTTCCTCTTTCTGCAATCAGCAATCCACAGGGCCAAAGCAGATTCCATCCGCACAATTATCTTATTGCGGGGTGTTACAACCCTCTTCGCTGTTTTACTGAATGAAACAGTCGCTGTTTTCCTGATATTTGCCTCATCCTTTTTGATGTATCAAACAGTAGATTCGTTGAGGCCAAAATGGTGGCCGACATCCGCAAACCTTCTTCCTTCCTTCAGCATATCTAACAGCTTTACCTTATCTGCTAAGGTCAACTTCTTTCTTTGCCGCTTAGGCTCACTACCACAAGCCTTAGAAGATGAAGGACGCTTGGGAGGCATTGCAGAGGTTAAAAATGTGAGTAAAGAAAATCACAAGCACAACGTATTAAGAAGCACAACGCGAACAGCGCACATGTGAGTCAGACTGAACGGGTGAGGCGAGACAATGGAAGATGGCGGGAGAGCCAAGCTTCAACCAAAAAGCCAATCAGACCCCATGATACAGAATATACAGAAAAACAATTCTGTGATTCTACTTCTCCCACCCTTTCAGCCAATAGCATCCCATGAATTATCTCACGTAGGTGCGAGCCTCTGCGTTTTCCAAGACGCCATTACAGTGTACGCTATCGTACAGTATTTCACATGGTGCAACACTGTGAGTTATATGCTTATATTTATGTTTTTTACTATTTTATTACTCTTAGACTAGGATATACTTTTTTCATCAAGAAAATAACGAAAATACTGGAAATTTTAATATATACTAGCTCACGTAGGTGCACCCCTTTTCGTTTTCCGAAATGCTGATACTGGTATCGTATTTTACATGGCGCAATACTGTGAGTTACATGTTTAAATTTAAGTTTTTTACTATTTTTTACTCCTTTATTATTCTTAGGCTAGGAAACACATTATGTTATTGATAAAATACTGGCAATTTTAATATGTGCTAGCTCAAGTAGGTGCGACCTTTTGCGTTTTCCGGAATGCAGATACCGGTACTGTACTTTCTATGGTGCAGAGTTACATGTTTAAATTTATGGTTTTTACTATTTCTTACTGTTTTATTATTCTTAGGCTGGGAAATACCATTTTTATCAATAAAAAATAAAAAAAATAAAAAAATCTATAATGAAAATACTGAAAGTATAAATTTTTTAATATTTATATATTCTCGCATATACCGCCCCCCCAAATAAAAGCTCGCCAAAAAAAACCCGCAATACACTGAATTTGCGAAAGGTGAACCGCGATATAGCAAGGGATTACTGTATATAAATATATATGTACAGGTAGGTATATATATATATATATATATATATATTATATATATATATATATATATATATATATATATATATATATATATATATATATATATATATATATATATATATATATATAGAGTGTTCCGCCGCTGTTTCGCATTTCTTGGTTTGCGTTCTCACTGTATTGCATTTTTTTTTTGGATAAATTAATATTTTATTTTGAGGGTATATATACATACATATACCTTGGCTGTTTCCCCCTTTAATTGGGGGGTAGCCGACATAAAAAAAGGAAAACAGTTTGGGGAGAAGTTATTCTCCCCTCTACTCCCCTTCTTCTTTGACGTCTCACAGGAGGTTGGTACAAGGGGGGGGGGATTCCTAGACCCCCGCCCCGTCCACTTTTAGTCGCCTTTTACGACACACAGGGAATACAATGAGGCTATTCTTTGATATTGTGCCCGCCCCACAGGGCACAGGATATATATATATATATATATATATATATATACACATATACATATATATACACATACATATACATATATATACATATACACACATATATATATATAAAAGTTTATATTCACTGCACCATACGCAATTGTATTATTTTTTGAGACTTAATATTTATATTCTCAACTGCAATAATATTAAAATATTGAAAAAATAAAAATTTTCAGTATTTTCATTTTTTTATTAAAAAAAATGTCATTATTTAATTGATAAAAAAGCTTATTTCCCAGCCTACGAATAATAAAACAGTAAAAAACATAAATTTAGATATATGTACGTCCAGTATAACTCACAGTATTGCATCATGCGAAATAGTGTCCGATAGCGTACAATGTATTGGGGTCGCAGCTACGTGAGATAGCATATATATTTATATTTCCAGTAGTCTCATGATTTTATTGATAAAAAAACGTATTTCTTAGCCTAAGAATAATAACAGTAAAAAATAGTAAACAGTATTGCACCACGTAAAATACGATACCGGTATCAGTGTTTCGGAAAATGCAAAGGCTCTCACCTATGTGACCTAGTGAATATTAAAATTTTCATTATTTTATTGATAAAACAAGTATGTCCTAGCCTAAGAATAATAAAACAGTAAAAAATAGTAAAAAACATAAATACAGTACTAACAGTATTGCACCATGCAAAATACGATACCGGTATCACGTTTCGGAAAACGCAAAGGCTCTCATCTACGTGACCTAGTGAATATTAAAATTTTCATTATTTTATTGATAAAACAAGTATTTCCTAGCCTAAGAATAATAAAACAGTAAAAAAATAATAAAAAACATAAAGTACTAACAGTATTGTACCATGTAAAATACGATACCGCTATCAACGTTTCGGAAAATGAAAAGGCTCTCACTTACGTGAGATAGCCATGGAATGCTACTGGCTGAAAGGTCGGGAGACGACGAATCACAGAATTGTTTTTCAAAATTTTCTGTATCATGGGGTCTGATTGGCTTTTTCATTGCAGTTTGCTTTTCCCTCCAATTTCCAATGTGCCGCCTCACTCGCTCAGTCTAACTCACGTGTGCGCCGTTCTCGTTGTGCTTATTAATACGTTTTGCTTGTGATTGTGTTTTCACGCGTAATTTAACCTTTGCAATGCCTTCCAAATGTTCTTCACCTTCTAAGGCTTCTGGTAGTCAGCCTAAGTGGCAAAGGAAAATGTTAACCATTGTAGATAAAGTGAAACTCTTAGATATGTTGAGAGAAGGAAAAAGATTTGTGGATGTTGGCCGCTATTTTGTCCTCAATGAATCTACTGTTAGCTACATCAAAAAGGACGAGGCAAAGATCAGGAAAACAGCAGGCATTTCTTTTGATAAATCAGCGAAGAGGGTCGTAACATCCCGCAATAAGGCAGTAGTGCGGATGGAAGCTGCTTTGGCCCTGTGGATTGCTGATTGCAGAAAGAAAAACATCAGCTTAGAGACCAATATCATACAAACAAAAGCGAAGAAGCTGTACGAGACATTCGCTGCAAATGAACCCGATGTCAACAGTGGCGACCGTGGAGAGGATGAGAGAGAAGAAGATATCGACGACCCACAACCAGGACCCTCCAGCAATTCTCCATCGAGGATACAACTGTTCGTTGCTAGCAAGGGACGGTTCTTCAAATTTCAAAAACGCTATGGCCTAAAAATCGTTTCAGTGCATGGTGAAGCTGCCTCTGCAGATACAGCTGCCGCAGAAAATTACGTCAAGAATGACTTCAAGAAAATTATCGACGAAGGGGAAAATGTTCCTGAGCAAGTCTTCAACATGGATGAGACTGGCTTATTTTGGAAGAGAATGTCATCTCGCACTTTTCTGTTCAAGGACGAAGCTAAAGCCCCGGGATTTTAAGCGCACAAAGATCGCATTACCCTCATCATTTGCGGGAATGCTGCGGGCTTCATGTTAAAGCCCGGGTTTATCTACAAGTCAAAGAACCCTAGGGCTTTGAAGAACAAGAATAAGAATCTGCTGCCAGTGTATTGGATGCATAACCCTAAGGCCTGGATCACGAAAAGCCTCTCATCGGACTGGTTTCACCAATGCTTTATCCCTCAGGCAAAACTTTATCTTGCAGAAACAAGCCTTGAATTTAAAGTCCTTCTTTTGATGGATAATGCTGGTGGCCATGCAATCAATCTCCAATATGACGGTGTTCAAGTTGAGTTCCTGCCACCGAATACGACGTCACTGATTCAGCCTATGGCTCAAGGCGTTATTCGTGCATTCAAGGCCCTCTACACACGAAATGCCCTGGCTAACCTAGTTGAATCCATGGATTCGGACAAAGAATTCTCATTGAAGACTTACTGGCATAATTACACGATTGCCACATGCCTACAAAATATTCAGAAAGCAATCAAAGAGATGAAGTCGGCCACAATCAATGCCAGCTGGAAGAAATTGTGGTCCGAAGTCATCCACGACTACAAGGGATTTGCTCCTGACGAAGTGCAGAAGTCGGCAGTTGCAAAAGCTGAGAAGCTGGCTGCATTGCTAGGAGGAGAAGGCTTTAAAGATATGACTCCCGAAGATGTGAATGAATGACAGACTGCCACTCGCAGCCTTTAACTGATGAAGACTTGGATGAAATGACGAAATCAGCGAGCGAAGAAGAGGAAGAACTTGAGGAAACGCACGAAGAAATTGAAGAACCTGGCCTTACACTCAAACGTTTGGCAGCCATGTATGAAATTTTAAAGCACTCCAACAACTCTCGCAGGAATATGACGATATTATGGTTCGTTCGGTGACCTTCTCTAATTTTCTCGACGATGCCATGATTCCTTACCATACCATCTTCCAACAAATGAAGAAACAGCGAGAGCAACTCCCCATTACCATGTTCTTCTCCCCCAAAAAGCAGCCGTAAAGCTTTTATTGGCTGCAAAATAATTTTCTCCGGGGTCAAGAAAGATGATCATCACCTCATTCACAGTAAGTTTACCTATCACATACATATGTATGTCACGTCATCATCACCTCATTCACCGTAATTTTATCTATCACTTTCATAAGAATTTACGTTGCTTGCTGTTATTTATAATGTAATGGGTGTGTGCAGGGAGGGTTTATACAGTACGTAAACGTAAAAATAATTGTAAAATACCTATGCATGTCACGTCATCATCACCTCATTCACCGTAATTTTATCTATCACTTTCATAAAAATTTACGTTGCTTGCTGTTATTTATAATGTAAAGGGTGTTTTTTTAACAGTGCAGGGAGGGTTTATACAGTACGTAAACGTAAAAATAATTGCAAAATACCTATGCATGTCACGTCATCATCACCTCATTCACCGTAATTTTATCTATCACTTTCATAAAAATTTACGTTGCTTGCTGTAATTTATAATGTAAAGGGTGTTTTTTTAACAGTGCAGGGAGGGTTTAAACAGTATGTAAACGTAAAAATAATTGTAAAATACCTATGCATGTCACGTCATCATCACATTCACGGTAGGTTTTCCTATCACTTTCATAAAAATTTACGTTGCTTGCTGTTATTTATCATGTAAAGGGTGTTTTTTTAACAGTGCAGGGAGGGTTTATAGAGTACGTAAACGTAAAAATAATTGTAAAATACCTATGTATGTCACATCATCATTACCTCATTCACCGTAATTTTATCTATCACTTTCATAAAAATTTACGTTGCTTGCTGTTATTTATAATGCAAAGGGTGTTTTTTTTAACAGAGCAGGGAGGGTTTAAACAGTACGAAAACGTAAAAATAATTGTAAAATACCCATGTACATGAGTATGTCATATAATTACCACTTCATTCACCGTAATTTTATCTATCACTGTCATATAAATTTATGTTGCATGCTGTTATTTATGAAGTACAGGGTGGTTTGTTAACAGTACAGGGAGGGTTTATACAGTGTAAACGTAGAAATGAATCAAAATATCTATGTACATATAGGCTGATCCTACTCCACGGTTTTCCTGTCCCGCGCCGGGTCCCGGAACCGAACTACCGTGATAAGGGGGGGAACACTGTGTGTATATATATATGTATATATATATATATATATATATATATATATATATATATATATATATATATATATATATATATATATATATATATATATATATATATATATATCTCGGCTTAAGTCGTTTCGCGTTAAGTCGTTCTCGATTATACGTCGGTTTTCAAAAAAATATATGGAAAAATTAAAAAAGATATAAAAATAAAGTTCGTCATTATAATCAACTTTACGTCTGTCTGCTACAAATGTTGGAATCATAATATCACTAGAAAACCATTAAAAGCACATAAAATCATGTTACTGTACAATAAATAAAATCATGTTATTGTACAATAAGAATAAAAGCATATAAAATCTTATTAAAATACATACAGTAGTTCCAATATCTACCGTTTGGCGTCGTCACTCATCATAATAATAATAATAATAATAAAAATAATAACAATAATAATGATAATAATAATAATAAGAAGAATAAGAATACGAATAAGAATAAGAATGCAGCAGGCATTTGCATTTATCAAAAAGGACTTTTTGTTTGAGGATATGGATCGCATTGCTATAAATAAAAACAAAAGCACATAAAATCATGTTATTGTACAATAAATAAGAATAAAAGCATATAAAATCTTATTAAGTTACGTACAGTAGCTCCAATATCTACCGTTAGGTGTCGTCACTCGTCATTCCCGCAAGACAGCAATTGTTTTGAATTGATTAGTTTATGCATGGTATATGTCTGTTTATCGGCTACTCTCATTCTCATTCATATGTGACCTTATATTTTGCCCCCATGGCACCAAATTGAAAAAAAGCATTAAGAACAAACAGCAAAGTTATTTTTAATACAATATTGTCAGGGAAATAGCGTGTGAGGGTGCATCAGCTGACACAGAAGTAGCAAAACATTTGACGATAGAGGTTCGTTCATAGGCTGCCAGGTACAGGGAAATTTCCTAGTTTTAGGGAAATTCAGGAGGGTACAGGGAAACAGAGAAGAAACTTGAAAATTCACTAAAACTAAAATCTAGGGAAATTCGAAAACTGAAAGAGGGAAAATCTGGGGAAATTCTGGAGAACTAGCTATTATTATTCTAATTCTTTATATTTTTACTCTGTGTGGTAATTGAGATGAAGAAATTGAAATGTATATAGCCTTGTATTTGTATCTATAACGGGAATATTTTGAGCCAAATAGGAAAATTTTGTAAGCGTATCTAGGGAATTTTTGACAGCTTGACCTGGCAGCACTGGTTTGTTCTCCCACATCCTACTCCTCTTCTACCGCTTACTGCAATCGGATATTATGAAGAAAATTGAATAAAAGCATTAAGAACAAACAGCAAAGTTATTTTTAATATAATATTGTTAGGGAAATAGCATGTGAGGGTGCATCAGCTGATACAGAAGAGTGACAAAACGTATGCAGCCTCATCCTCACTGCCACCATCAGTGTTGCCAGAATACATAAATGAGAGAAATGATAAATATAAAAAACATACATATAAGCTGGTAAGTTACTTCAAGTATCTTAAAGATGAAGTACATTTTTATTTAAATTACAGTACTACCATCTTGTAATTAATATATATCTTAAAATGTACCATACATTTGAAAATAAAAACATCCGCTTTATCTGGCAACACTGGCCACCATGATAAGCCTGTTGCCAACGGCAAAATAGAGTTCATTAAGTTTGTTTACTGTATATAAATTTAAAAATAAAGATACTACCTGCCCAACGTGTGAACAATGTGAAGAGAGCCTGGAACATTTTCTACTATTTTGTGAAGCATATGCACAAATAAGTACAGAATATAGTTTTTTTAGCACAACCATATATAGAAAAGAAAATTGAAATAATAGCTAATATATTGTTATTTAGATATTGTAGTGAAAAAGACGCCAAAGAAAGAAAAAAATTTATAAAAAGAATTTCTAGAAAAAGAAATCAAATAATAAAAACTACACAAACAATTTAGCAAAGCAAAACCAAGACTTGGGAGACGTTGCAAAAGGCATATCCCACCCAACTATACTACTACTACAGTAAATTTGTATATCTAGGCTAGCCTAGAACAAGCTAATTCGATTTCAGTCGTTTTTCGACTTAAGTCGTCTCTCCTGGAACCAATTAACGACGTTAGGTGAGGTATATATATAAATATATATATATATATATATATATATATATATATATATATATATATATATATATATATATATATATATATATATATATATATATATATATATACACAGTGATCCTACGCTGGATCGAGTTTCTTGGCTCGCGTTTTCACTGTACCACGTTTTTTTTTTGGCATAGTTATTATTTTTTTTTTTGGGGGGGGGGGTATATGCAAAAATATTAAAATATTAAAAAAATAAAAATTTTCAGTATTTTAATTTTTTTTATTGAAAAAACAATTTCATTATCTAATTGATAAACAAAATTTATTTCCCAGCCTACGAATAATAAAACAATGAAAAATAGTAAAAAACATAAATTTAGATATACGTACGTACAGTATAACTCACAGTATTGCATCATGCGAAATAGTGTCCGATAGCGTACAATGTATTGGGGTCGCAGATACGTGAGCTAGCATATATATTTATATTTCCAGTAGTCACATGATTTTATTGATAAAAAAACGTATTTCTTAGCCTAAGAATAATCAAACAGTAAAAAATAGTAAAATACATAAATACTAACAGTATTGCAACATGTAAAATACGATACCGCTATCAGCGTTCCGGACAAAGGCTCGTTTAGTCTCACTCACGTGTGCGCCGTTCACGTTGTGCTTATTAATACATTTTGCTTGTGATTTTTTTACTCGCATATTTTAATCTTTGCAATGCCTCCCAAGCATCCTTCATCTTCTAAGGCTTCTTGTAGTGAGCCTAAGCGGCAAAGGAAAATGTTAACCATAACAGATAAGGTAAGTTTACCTATCACGTACATATAAATTTACACTGCATGCTGTTATTTATACCGCTATCAGAGTTTCGGATAAAGGCTCGTTCAGTCTAACTCACGTGTGGGCCGTTCACGTTGTGCTTATTAATAAGTTTTGCTTGTGATTTTTTTACTCGCACATTTTAAACTTTGCAATGCCTCCCAAGCATCCTTCATGTTCTAAGGCTTCTTATAGTGAGCCTAAACGGCAAAGGAAAATGTTAACCATAACAGATAAGGTAAGTTTACCTATCACGTACATATAAATTTACATTGCATGCTGTTATTTATAAAGTAAAGGGTGGTTTTTTAACAGTGCAGGGAGGGTTTTAACAGTAAACGTAAATATAATTGTAAAATACCTATGTACATGAGTATGTCATATAAATTTACGCTTGCATGCTGTTATTTATGAAGTAAAGGGTGGTTTGTTAACAGTACAGGGAGGGTTTATACAGTTTATATGGTGTAAACGTAAAAATAAATTAAAATATATATGTACATATTGGCTGATCCTACTCCGCGATTTTCCTGTCTCGCGCCGGGTCCCGGAACCGAACCCTCGCGATAATGGAAGGAAGACTGTATATATATATATATATATATATATATATATATATATATATTATATATATATATATATATATATATATATATATATATATATATATATATATATATATACAGTGCTTCCTCGCTATATCGCGGTTCATCTATTGCGGATTTTTTGGCAATTTTTTTTTCTGGGTATATGCGAAAATATTATAATTTTAAGAAATAAAATTTTTCAGAATTTTTATTATTTTATTGAAAAAAAATGTTTTCTTTATTTTATTGATAACAAAAATGTATTTCCCAGCCTACAAATAATAAAAGAGTAAGAGATAGTAAAAAAAACATAAATTTGAACATGTAACTCTGCACCATGTAAAATACGATACCAGTATCAGCGTTTCAGAAAACGCAAAGGGTCGCACCTACGTGAGCTAGCATATATTAAAATTACCAGTAGTTTCATGATTTTATTGATAAAAAAACATATTTCTTAGCCTAAGAATAATAAAACAATAAAAAATAGTAAATAACATAAATACTAACAGTATTGCACCATGTAAAATACGATACCGGTATCAGCGTTTCGGAAAACGAAAAGGGTCGCACCTACGTGAGTTAGTACATATTGAAATTTTCATTATTTTATTGATAAAACAAGTATTTCCTAGCCTAAGAGTTATAAAACAGTAATAAATAGTAAAAAACAAAAATTTATGCATATAACTCACAGTATTGCACCATGTAAAATACTGTCCGATAGCGTACAATATATTGGTCTCTTGGAAAACGCAAAGGCTCGCACCAAAATGAGATAGTTCATGAAATGCTATTCGATGAAAGGGTGGGAGATGACGAATCACAGAATTGTTTTTCTGTATATTCTGTATCATGGAGTCTGATTGGCTCTTTGATTGACTCCCACCATCTTCCATTGTCTCGCCTCACTCGTTCAGTCTAACTCACGTGTGCGCCGTTCGCGTTGTGCTTATTAATACGTTTTGCTTGTGATTTTTTTACTCAAGTATTTCAACCTCTGCAATGCCTCCCAAGCATCCTTCATCTTCTAAGGCTTCTGGTAGTGAGCCTAAGCGGCAAAGGAAGATGTTAACCATAACGGATAAGGTGAAACTGTTAGATATGCTGACAGAAGGAAAAAGGTTTGCGGATGTCGACCGCTATTTTGGCCTCAATGAATCTACTGTTCGCTACATCAAAAAGGACGAGGCAAATATCAGGAAAACGGCGACTATTTCTTTTAATAAATCAGCGAAGAGGGTCGTAACATCCCGCAATAAGATAATAGTGCGGATGGAATCTGCTTTGGCCCTGTGGATTGCTGATTGCAGAAAGAAGAACATCAGCATAGACAGCAATATCATACAAACAAAGGCGAAGAAGCTGTACGAGGTATTCGCTGCAAACAAACCCGACGACGACAGTGGCGACCGTGGAGAGGAAGAGGGGAGAAAAGAAGATATCGACGACCCACAACCAGGACCCTCCAGTGATTCTCCACCGAGGATACAATCGTTCGTGGCAAGCAAGGGTTGTTCGCCAAATTTAAAAAGCACTATGGCCTAAAAAGTGTTTTGGTTTATGGAGAAGCTGCCTCTGCAGATACAGCTGCCGCAGAAGATTACGTGAAGAACGACTTCAAGAAAATTATCGCCGAAGCGGAATATGCTCCTAAGCAAGTCTTCAACATGGATGAGACTGGCTTATTTTGGAAGAGAATGCCGTCTCGCACTTTTCTCTTCAAGGAACAAGGTAAAGCCCCAGGATTTAAAGTGCACAAAGATCGCATTACCCTCATCATGTGCGGAAATGCTGCGGGCTTCATGTTAAAGCCCGGGTTTATCTACAAGTCAAAGAACCCTAGGGCTTTGAAGAATAAAAACAAGAATCTGCTGCTGGTGTATTGGATGCATAACCCTAAGGCCTGGATCACAAAAAGCCTCACATCGGACTGGTTTTACCAATGCTTTATCCCTCAGGTCAAAATTTATCTTGCGGAAAAAGGCCTTGAATATAAAGTCCTTCTCTTGATGGATAATGCTGTGGCCACGCCCCTAATCTCGAATATAACGGTGTTCAAGTAGAGTTCCTGCCACCGAATACGACGTCACTGATTCAGCCTATGGATCAAAGCGTTATTCGTGCGTTCAAGGCCCTCTACACACGAAATACCCTGGCGAACCTGGTTGAATCCATGGATTCGGACAAAGCATTCTCAATGAAAACGTACTGGTGTAATTACAAGATTGCCACATGCCTTCAAAATATTTAGAATGCAATCAAAGACATGAAGCCGGCCACAATCAATGCCAGCTGGAAGCAGTTGTGGCCCGAAGTCATCCTACGACTACAAGGGATTTGCTCCTGACGAAGTCCATAACTCGGCAGTTGCGAAAGCTGTGAAGTTGGTTGCATTGCTAGGAGGAGAAGGCTTTAAAGATATGACTCCCGAAGATGTGAATGAACTGATTGACTGCCACTCGCAGCCTTTGACTGATGAAGACTTGGAAGAAATGACAAAATCAGCAAGCGAAGAAGAGGAAGAAGAAGAACTTGAGGAAAAGCACGAAGAAATTGAAAAACCTGGCCTTACACTCGAACGTTTGGCAGCCATGTATGAATATGTGAAAGCAGTGCAACAACTCTCGCAGGTACATGACGAAAATATGGTTCGTTCGGTGACCTGCAATCTTCTTGACGATGACAAGTTCCTTACAAGACCTTCTTCCAACAAAAGAAGAAACAGCGACAGCAACTCCCCATTACCATGTTCTTCGCTCGCAAAAAGCAACCGTAAAGCTGTTATTGGTTGCGGAATAATTTCCTCTGGAGTCTACAAATGTCATTACCACCTCATTCACGGTAAGTTTACCAATCACGTTCATATAAATGTACGTTGCATGCTGTTATTTATAAAGTAAAGGGTGGTTTTTTAACAGAGCAGGTAGGGTTTATACAGTAAACGTAAAAATAATTGTAAAATACCTATGTACATGAGTATGTCATGTCATTACCACCTCATTCACAATAAGTTTACCTATCACTTTCATATAAATTTATGCTTGCATGCTGTTATTTATGAAGTAAAGGGTGGTTTGTTAACAGTACGGGGAGGGTTTATACAGTAAACGTAAAAATAAATGTAAAATACCTATGTACAGATAGGGTGATCCTACTTCGCGGAAATTCACCTATCGCGGTCGGTCCCGGAACCTAACCCCCGCGATAAACAAGGGATCACTGCATACCCCTTATTCCTTTTATGCGCAATTTTTTTTATCCACGAAATTGCAATAACTCCCCTAAAAAATAATATTAAAAAAATTCTAAAAAACACCCTTTACATTATAAATAACAGCATGCAACGTAAATTTATATGTATGTGATAGGTAAACTTACTGTGAATGAGGTGGTAATGACGTTTCTTGACCCCGGAGGAAATTATTTCGCAGCCAATAAAAGCTTTACGGCTGCTTTTTGGGGGAGAAGAACATGGTAATGGGGAGTTGCTGTCGCTGTTTCTTCTTTTGTTGGAAGACGGTATGGTAAGGAATCATGGCATCGTCGAGAATATTACAGAAGGTCACCGAACGAATCATATTATCGTCATATTCCTGTGAGTTTTGGGGCTGCTTTCACATGTTCATATATGGCTACCAGACGTTCGAGTGTAAGGCCAGGTTCTTCAATTTCTTCGTGCGTTTCCTGAAGTTCTTCCTCTTCTTCGCTCGCTGATTTTGTCATTTCTTCCAAGTTTTCATCACTCAAAGTCTGCGAGTGGCAGTCAATCAGTTCATTCACATCTTCTTGAGTCATATCTTTAAAGCCTTCTCCTCCTAGCAATGCAGCCAGCTTCACAGCTTTCGCAACTGCCGAGTTATGGACTTCGTCAGGAGCAAATGCCTTGTAGTCGTGGATGACTTCAGGCCACAGTTTCTTCCAGCTGGCATTGATTGTGGCCAACTTCATCTCTTTGATTGCATTCTAAATATTTTGAAGGCATGTGGCAATCGTGTAATTACGCCAGTACGTTTTCACTGAGAATTCTTTGTCCGAATCCATGGATTCAACCAGGTTTGCCAGGGTATTTCGTGTGTAGAGGGCCTTGAACGCACGAATAACGCCTTGATCCATAGGCTGAATCAGTGACTTCGTATTCGGTGGCAGGAACTCGACTTCAACACCGTTATATTCGAGAGTAGTTGCGTGGCCACTAGCATTATCCATCAAAAGAAGGACTTTAAATTCAAGGCCTTTTTCTGCAAGATAAAGTTTAACCTGAGGGATAAAGCATTGGTGAAACTAGTCCGATGTGAGGCTTTTCGTGATCCAGGCCTTAGGGTTATGAATCCAATACACTGGCAGCAGATTCTTATTCTTGTTCTTCAAAGCCCTACGGTTCTTTGACTTGTAGATAAGCCAGGGGCTTTAACATGAAGCCCGCAGCATTCCCGCACATGATGAGGGTAACGCGTTCTTTGTGCGCTTTAAATCCCAGGGCTTTAGCTTCTTTCTTGAACAAAAAAAGTGCGAGAAGGCATTCTCTTCCAAAATAAGCCAGTCTCATCCATGTTGAAGACCTGCTAATGAACTATTCCCCCTCAGCGATAATTTTCTTGAAGTTGTTCTTCACGTAACTTTCTGCAGCAGCTGTATCTGCAGAGGCAGCTTCGCCAAGCACTGAAACGCTTTTTAGGCCATAGCGTTTTTGAAATTTGGCGAACCATCCCTTGCTAGCAATGAACGGTTGTATCCTCGGTGGAGAATCGCTGGAGGGTCCTGGTTGTGGGTCGTCGATATCTTCTTCTCTCCCCTCCTTCTCTCCAAGGTCGCCACTGTCGTCGACGGGTTCGTTTGTAGCGAATGTATCGTAAAGCTTCTTCGCCTTTGTTTGTATGATATTGCCATCTAAGCTGATGCTTTTCTTTCTGCAATCAACAATCCACATGGCCAAAGCAGCTTTCATCCGCACTACTGCCTTATTGAGGGATGTTACGACCCTCTTCGCTGATTTATTAAAAGAAATACTCGCTGTTTTCCTGATCTTTGCCTCGTCCCTTTTGATGTAGCGAACAGTAGATTCATTGAGGCCAAAATAGCGGCCGACATCCGTACACCTTTTTCCTTCTTTCAACATATCTAAGAGTTTCACCTTATCTATTATGGTTAACATCCTCCTTTGCCACTTAGGCTGCCTACCAGAAGCCTTAGAAGATGAAAGACGTTTGGGAGGCATTGCAATGGTTAAATTACGCGTGAAAATAAATCACAAGCAAAACGTATAAATAAGCACAACGTGAACGGCGCACACGTGAATTAGACTGAACGAGTGAGGCGAGACAATGGAAGATGGTGGGAAAAGCAAACTGCAATGAAAAAGCCAATCAGACCCCATGATACAGAACATACAGAAAATCAATTCTGTAATTCGTAGTCTCCCGACCTTTCAGCCAATAGCATTCCATGAACTATCTCACGTAGGTGAGAGCCTTTTCGCTTTCCGAAACGCTGATAGCGGTATTGTATTTTACATGGTGCAATACTGTTAGTATTTATGTTTTTTACTAATTTTTACTGTTTTATTATTCTTAGGCTAGGAAATACTTGTTTTATCAATAAAATAATGAAAATTTTAATATTCACTAGGTCACGTAGGTGAGAGCCTTTGCGTTTTCCGAAACGTGATACCGGTATCGTATTTTACATGGTGCAATACTTTTAGTAGTGTATTTATGTTTTTTACTATTTTTTACTGTTTTATTATTCTTAGGCTAGGACATACTTGTTTTATCAATAAAATAATGAAAATTTTAATATTCACTAGGTCACGTAGGTGAGAGCCTTTGCGTTTTCCGAAACGCTGATACCGGTATCGTATTTTACATGGTGCAATACTGTTAGTATTTATGTTTTTTTACTATTTTTTACTGTTTTATTATTCTTAGGCTAAGAAATAGTTTTTTTTATCAATAAAATCATGAAACTACTGGAAATTTTAATATATATGCTAGCTCACTTAGGTGCGACCCCAATACATTGTACGCTATTGGACACTATTTCAAATGATGCAATACTGTGAGTTATATATCTAAATTTGTTTTTTTTACTATTTTTTACTGTTTTATTATTTGTAGGC
>JAXCGZ010006489.1:0-22500 GCA_037179515.1 Halocaridina rubra
ATTATTATTATTATTATTATTATTATTATTATTATTATTATTATTATTATTATTATTATTATTATTTGCCCTTTAGAAACGTGAGGTTATGAAAACAAACCTCTACCTAGAACACCTCATGTGTAATAGCATACTTGTTTAGCCTATGAACTGAAATAGCTATTGCACCCAAGGGCAGTATTACCAACACTTCAGTTCAACGACATTTTGACCCAGTACCCCAGTCAACAAGTTTTATTCTCATTTGGGAGAAACTGGGGTTGGAACTAGTAATCAGAAGATTCGATCAAGAAAGGAATATAGAAGATATCTAAACTGTTGAACAACTAACGATCAAATAAAAAAAAAATATATATATATTACTAAAACTTCGCTCCTCGAAGATGTGTGATTCTGAAGACGTTACTTAACAACTAACACAATTAGTCATGGCTATCACAGTGAAAATTATATCTTGGAATAGCACTAGTTAAATGCAGTTCCGCGTTTATTGACACTACAGTCCAATGTAGCTCCCCGTGTACAGAATATTTTGCAACTTTTCAGTGTCACTGATAAATTTCATTATCTCAGGCTCTTCGGGAAGTTGCTCGAGATGTTGAGGCTACTGGTGAAGCTTCCGATGTAGCTCTTAACACAAGGATAATGGAACTGGAGGACGCCAAAGCCAAGTTAATCACAAAAGATTCTATGGTAAGAAAAATAATGCTTTAAGGTTCAACTATAATCATATTTATTTTTCCCCCTTCATAGATACTTTACGTATCTACTTACAAGTGGATTCTTAGCTTTGTAACAAGAATAAATAGCCATTGAAAGAATGAAAATCAAACTTCTGAATTTGAATTGGAACAAAATATGTTATTATTTGGTGTGAGAGGTAGACAACAACCTTCTTGACATAGAATGGCATCCATAAACAGTAAATTGCCCCTAATAAGATACTACTGTGTTACAATATTGGCTAATTTTTTTCTCTCTCTTATGACTACTATTGAATCGGCCTTTTCTTACAAATCTAATTTTCATAAATTCTATTTCAATCCGCCATCTTTGTGTGATATACCTTTCACATTGGGCTGGCTTTTTCCGTGATATCACAGACACGTTACTGAAACAACTTAATTATAGCTATAATCAAATTCCTGATGCTAACCCAATTGGACCATACTCAGTGCCATAGAAAGAAAGCCAATTCATCTCGGTGTCAGACTTAAGCCCGAATCAATGGAAAGAGTTGATGTTGGGAAGGGCATGTGGCCGTAAAAACTTAGCCAAAAATTAAACCTAGTCTACAAGAGAGTAGTCTGAGCAACAGCTAATCAATAGGAACATGGGGAAAAGATGCTGATATAGACCTTTACTGGACACATAAAAAAAAAATAATAATAATAATATTTAAAAAAAAAAAAAAAAAAAAAAAAAAAAATATATATATATATATATATATATATATATATATATATATATATATATATATATATATATATATATATATATATATTTATATATATATATATATATATATATATATATATATATATATATATATATATATATATATATATATATATATATATATATATATATATATATATATATATATATATTATATATATATATATATATATATATATATATATATATATATATATATATATATATATATATATATATATATATATATATATATATATATATATATATATATATATATATATTGCACTCGTCATGTAACATAGGTCACTATGCAAATATCCCTGCTCTGCTGACTTACATTTTACAGGCGCAGAAACAAATACATATTTTAATGAGAAATCATTTCCACTTTAGTAATTACACGAATACGACTATTGATAAGTAATTTTCTTCTTCTTCGTCTACATCTATTCCCTCTGTTATGTGGGGTCGATGTTTATTGATAACTAATATTTTAGTGATTTTTAATTGTTGTTTCACTGCATTTAATATGACGGAGTTTCATCCGTATGAGCCATCAGAGTATCATGGCATTCCAAAATCATTTTAACTTGTTCAATAAATAATGACAAACTCCTCTGAGCCCATGCATGCATCGAAAGAACACAAGAGACACTGAAAATAGAGTTACGCAAAGTCTAAACCTATTTAGATCAACATTAAGTGCATTCAGCCCAAGTAGATTTTTCATTCTGAAAATAATTGCATTATGTGAATTTACTGACATTATCAATCTATTACCTGCAGCTAAGAAAGGAGATTGCTGAGGAAGAGAAAAGCATTGCATCACTCAGACAAGGGCTTCAAGACAAAGAGTCACCTCTACAAGTTGCACAAAGCCGACACTGGACTCGATCATTCAGACCTGGAGCAGATCGGTGCTTGGATCAACCCCATTACAGGTATGAACAAAGTGAAACTGAAAAGTATATTTTAAATTACATTCTCCAAAATGTAAATTTTTTTTCTTCTATTTAAAAAACTATTTTATCAACGCTTTCTTAAACGTCGTCGGGAAGCCCTTATAATAGCATAACATTCCATTTTTTAATGTTTGAGCTAATGTCATCTTAGGACGATGTTTAACATTAGGACAACATATTCTTCTTGATTTTCATTTTGTAACGAGATTTCTAAGCTATGAAAACAACACATCAATAATTGATATTAAAAAAAAAAAAAAAAAAAAAAAAAAAAATATATATATATATATATATATATATATATATATATATATATATATGTATATATATATATATATATATATATATATATATATATATATATATATATATATATAATTTCACATCTAAGATTTCAAATATAAAGCCAAAGTATAGGAAACTGAAAAATGGATGGTACTTAGATTTATACAAACACGTTAAAAAAATAGATAAAGAAAGAAATTGAAATATAATAGATAACAAAGATTAAATAGAAATAGGTACAGAAGGGAGTGTTTCTATATCTCAAGATTCTTTCCTTTATGAAAGGTTATCTGATCATGATTATTCCCTTCCTATATCATTAGGTTAAAAGATGAGTTAGACGAATTACCACAGAGCATTGAGGCTTTGAGAGAACGTCTCAAGAACAGCGAAGACACCCTTGAGGAGCTACATCGACTTCACGAAGACTTCTCCAAGGACGTCCTCAATCGCGAGCATACCATCAGTCTGGAGAGACGATGTGTGACTGTCAGGAGCCTTAAGCCCACACAAGAAAAACTGCAAGGGCTTTGAATCCTCACTCAAGAGATACCAGTAGCAAATTTCCACACAAGAAAAACTGCATGGGCTTTGAATCCTCACTCAAGAGATACCAGTAGCAAATGTCCACACAAGAAAAACTGCAAGGGCTTTGAATCCTCACTCAAGAGATACCAGTAGCAAATGTTGTATAAACAAAAACATACAAATCGTATTTTTCTTAAAAAACTGTAGTGGTCTTTAAGCCTTATGACATGAAACTCCTTTTTTTTCGGCCTTATGAAGCTTGGATCTGGATACCAACATGACAGGCAACAGAGGCAGGTGGACTTGCCATATCAAAAACAGAGACCCCATATAACGATAGGCTAACATAACTGACGAAGAAGAAGGTACAGCTTTATTAGTAATGCCAGGGTAATAATTGAAGAAAACTACAATTATTGAGCTTTTAGTACATGCTTGAGCATAAAAGCAGCACCCCCAATTTTTTTTTATATATCAAGGGACCACTTTGATCGCATATGTATTATAATTTCACGTTAAGTTATACCATGGTTAAATGCATGCAAGAAATTGGTTTGCTTTGATAACGTACTGAGTAGAGCTTGCAGAACTTGAAGCAGCAACGTAAGAGCTATTCTCTCAATGCTAATGTAAAAAAAAATGGACAAAGTTATATAATTAACATATTGGGGCTTTTTGAATATAAACATAGAGTAGATTACTTATAATTAAATGCTCTGTATAGCTTGATAAAAGAAGTGTCCATGTAGATGAGTGCTCTCTGAATAACTGAACCCGTCATCGTAATTTTGTAATAGCTTTTAAGTTTTACTTATACTTGGATGAGACTAGACGAGTTTGAAGTTAATATAGTACGTAAGATCCTGAAAAATAAAGTCTGCCATTTCCTATGTAAATTGATTTCTCGGCTTATATATATATATATATATATATATATATATATATATATATATATATATATATATATATATATATATATATATATATATATATATGCATACATATACGTACATATACATACATATACGCACATATATATACATATACATATATATATATATATATATATATATATATATATATATATATATATATATATATATATATATATATATATATATATATATATATATATATATATATATATATATATATATATATACACATATATATACATATATATATATACATATATATATATATATATATATATATATATATATATATATATATATATATATATATATATATATATATATATATAAAACTCTGATCTACGCGCTTCCTACGCCAAGAATCTGAAGACAAAGCTTGGGTATAAGTACTAAAGATAAAAAGAAAATAATGATAATATTGCTGAAATATACGGGCATTTTCTCAATAATAGGCCAATGCATTTTAAACTTCTCTAGTAAGCCCAAACTGTTAATTCGAGATACACTTACTTGCAATGCTCAGTTTGAAAGCTCCTGGAGAAGGGTGATAAAGGTTTTTCCCTATGAATGACAATGCATCATGACAGTTGCTCTTTTAGTAAATGAAATTAATACTGCTAAGAAGGATGATAATATAATAAAAAGTCATGGACCTTGAAACCCTTGTAATAAACCTGGATGATAAACTTCGGAATATGGATAGAGAAATGAAAGAGAATGTAACAGTTAGAGAGATAATCTGAATATTAGAGGAATCTAATAAGTGACCAGAGGAAGAGAGAAAAGAACTTGAAAAACTAATAAAGAAGCTGGAAGGGGAAAAAGAGTGAAGTAGAAGCCATAATCTCTAAATAAGAAGTTGATTATAAACAGTTGATTGACAACCTGAAGGAATTAAATGTTAGTTCACTGCTCTCTTCTGAGAGAGACGAGATTGCAGCTTGGAATGTCCAAATAAAGGGAATCATCGAACAGTTTAGAAAAGAGTTTCAGGAGCTGAATACGTAACATGAAAATATGAAAACTTCCTTTGCAGATGCGATAAAGCACACTTTGGCAGTAAAAGAGGCAGTGAAGGAGGTGGCACTGGAAAATGTAAATATGATTGACTACAAAGAAACAGTTATAAGAAAAAAATTAAAGTTGTTGTGATTGAAAGGACTAACCCACTGATTAAAGTGCCTGTTGTAATTTCAGGCATAAGTGACTCCCAGGAGTCAACATGGCAGGTGAGATTAAAATAAAATAAAGCTAGAGTTTTAGACCTGATAAGGAAACTTGGAGTAGTATATGGTTCAGAGAATATAGTAAATATTCACAAAATTGGTAAATATTCTAGGGAGGGAAAGGAAAGACTATCGAAAGTAACCTTTGAGAGAGGGGACACATGTAGAGAAATAGTGATGAGAAAAAGAAACCTAGAAGACCCTTAAGAATTCAGAACAGTGTTCATTAGACCACACAGAATACAGGGAAGAAATGAGGGAGAAGAAAAAAAATGTGTTCAGAACTCTTCCAGCCAAAGAGGAGCTAAAGAAGATAATGCTACAAGAATAAGGGATGCACATCTCTCTTTACTTGGAATCCTTCAAATTTTGTCAGTTAGACAACATGGCTTCAAAGAAGGCAGATCAACAGTTACAAATTTATCAGAATTTCGTGATGAGGTAAGCCGGATCTTGCAGGAAAGGGAGGGCTGGGCGCATTGCATATTACTAGATTTTCAGAAAGCACTTGATATGGTCCCACACGGGAGATTAATTAAGAATCTGCAAGTAATGGCGAGAATTGTTCAGGTCTTACGTCACGGACACCCTTTTCTACTAAGGGCTAGGATGGTTGTCTTCTTGCGAAGGACTTGTTTTGGCAGATGTAATCGTTACCCTGAGTGCATGACCTTGCTAATCTCAGACCGTGACGGGGCGCAAACCCTCGACCTGACGCCTCAGAGTCGCGGACGCTATCGCTTGAGCCACAGTGACTACAAGAGAAAATACTCGTAGTAAATTAAAATTTTCTTTCAGTCACTTCACTCAACAACTTCAACTCTGCACGTGATTTTGTTTACAATCAGACGACAGAGTGGCTGCTTATACTGACATCTTGTGAGAGTTTGCAGAACTGAAAACACTCATTTGTTTCTTAAAGTTTGAACAAAAATATTTTGTTTTATTTTGATAAAGTATGCTGTTTGTACTATATACATACATACATGAATACATACATACATACAAACATACATACATATATACATATATATACATACATACACACACACTGGGTCAGAGAGCATTATAATAACTGTTGCATATAACCCATCAAGGAACCAACATAGGCTAGAAGTTTATGAGGAAAGTTACATAGGTACTATTGAAGTCAGAAACTCAGTTATTAACATGGCACGGGAGAGAAAATGTAGGATTTTGATTATGGGAGATTTCAATCATAAAGAGATAGATTGGATAAATCTTGACACACACAGTGGTGAGGAGTAATTCGGGGCAAGATTCCTAGATTGCGTACAAGGGAATTTCATACACCAACATGTCCTGGAACCAACGAGGGCCAGAGGTGGGGATGAGCCATCGCTGCTTGATCTAGTATTCACAGATAATGTGTTGGATAATGAAAAACTGAGTATGAACCACCAATTGGAAAGAGTGACCACTGTGTGTTGTTGATGGAGTATATCATTGAAGATAATCTGCCTGAGAGTAGAGGCACTGAGGACACGAGGAGGAACTATCCAAAAGGAGATTGCATCAAAATGAATGAGCTCTTTGCAGTTATTGACTGGAGAACCTTATTTTACAAGTACGTGCAAGAAATATACGACGTCTTTTGTGAGAAATATGGGAAGATAGCAGATTGCTGCATACCTGTCACCAAAGTAGGTGTAATTCATGCCAAAGAGAAATGGTTTCATAATGAATGTAAAGTAGCTAAGGAGTGGAGAGACATGTTCTGGAAAAGGTATAGGAGGATAAAAAACATAAATGCCTGGCAGACCTATAAAAGAGCAAGAAAATAGTAGAGCAAGTAAAAGAAGAGAGGCAGAGACACACTATGATAGGGACATCACCAGGAAGGCTGAAGATAATCCCAAACTCTTCCACAGCTTTATCAGAGGAAAACTGAAGGTAAAAGAACAGGTTTTAAAACTTAAGAGAGCGGATGGAAGCATCACTGAGACGGATGAAGAGATCTGCAAAGAATTGAACAAGGGAGTTTCAGTCAGTATTTACAGTAGAATAACCCCATCCCCTCAGATTGCAGAGATAGAAGCTTATGGGCCGGTATTAGAGAACATCATCCTATCAGCCACAGAGGTATGCAAAGCGCTGATGGAGTTAGATGTCCATAAAGCTACAGGTCCTGATGATATATCCCCTCATGTACTTCAAAAAGAGCAAATTCAATATCAGTGGCACTAAGTATCATATTTAAAAAGTCGCTGGAGTCAGGGGAGATTCCAAGATGCTGGAAATAAGTGAACGTGATACCTATCTTTGTAAAGGGAAGGAAGGGTACGGCTCTGAACTATAGACCAGTTTCCTTGACCAGCATAGTTTGCAAAGTTATGGAGAAACTACCAAGGAAACATATCTCTCTTCACTTGGTAACCTTCAACTTTTTGTCAGTGAGACAACATGGCTTCAGAGAAGGTAGATCAGCAGTAACAAACTTAATAGAATTTTATGATGAGGTAAGCCGAATCTTACAGGAAAGAGAGAGTTGGGCAGATTGCATATTCCTGAACTTCCAGAAAGCATTTGACACTGTTCCACAATCGAGACTTGTTAAGAAGCTGCAAGCAATGGCAAGAATAGGTGAAAATGTCTTGAAATGGTTAAAAACATACTTAGAAGGTAGGGAACAGAGGGTTAGAGTAAGACACTCAGTGTATGAATAGAGAAGATTTAGAAGTGGAGTTCCACAGGGTTCAGTTTAAAGCCACTTCTGTTAATTGTATGTTTAAATGACCTACCAGAGTCTGTAAATTCATTCATGAATATGTTTACAGATGATGCAAAGATTGTGAAGAAAGCAAGAAACGAGAATAATGGCAGAGAATTTCAGGAAGATTTAAACAGTCTGCATGAGTGGTCAGAAAAGTGGCTAATAAAATTCAATACTTCAAAATGTAAGGTAATGAGAATGGGTACAAGTGCAAGAAGGCCCAAGCTTGACTACTAGGTGGAAGGAGTACAATTTCAAGAGATAGAGAATGAGAGAGATCTAGGAGTAAACATACTGGCAGATTTGTCTCCAGAAATGCATATAAATGACAAAGTAAGGGCAGTATATGTTTTCTTAGCAAATGTAAGGGTGGCCTTCAGGCACGTGGACAAGGAAATGTTCTAAAATATTTATGTAACCTATGTGAGGCCAAAACTTGAATATTCAGCCCCCTTTTGGAATCCACACTTGAAAAAGCACGTAGTTAAGCTGGAAAAATTCAAAGACATGTCACGAAACTGGTGCCAGAAATGCGCAATCTCAGTTTTGATGAGAGGCTGAGGGAATTAGACTTACCATCACTCGAAGCTAGAAGATTGAGGGGGATATGGTGACAGTCTTTAAATTCCTTCATGGTTATGATAGAGTGGATAGGGATCGATCGTTTGATATGACAGGCACTAGAACCAGAGGTCATAGTTTGAAGCTTCGTAAGAAAACTTCTTTGCAGGATGTAAGGAAGTAATTTTTTTTTTAGTGTAAGAGTAGTCACTAATTGGAATTCGCTAAGCGAGGAGGTAGTTAATGCTAACTCAATCCATAGTTTTAAGGACAAATATGATAAGTATCACTAAGTACAATATGGAAGCGATCAGGAGACGGGAAGATACGAGCTTGGGGCTCTTTCCCGTACGCACAATTAAGTAATTACACACACACAGATAGACAGACACACACACACACATTATATATATATATATATATATATATATATATATATATATATATATATATATATATATATATATATATATATATATACATATATATATATATATATATATATATATATATATATATATATATATATATATATATATATATATATATATATATATATATATATATATATATATATATATATATATATATATATATATATATATATATATATATATATATATATATATATATATATTCAATCAAAAGATAAAGGTATCTCTGCAGTTTTCAGCCTGGTGAAAAAATTTCAATTTTAATTCTAAAAACATAAATATGACAGTCATCTTTTTCTCCGACGAAATAGAATTCACTAAAAAACTTAATCTTTGATGAGAAATACAAGTTATTTATTATAATTTTATTTTCATTTTACATAAATTACACTAAAAAATAAAATGCTACCTATAGAATATTTCATAAATATGTTGATAGCAGGTTTCATGACTCTTTTACCACGTGATGTAATTCTTAAATTACGAAACTATACAATAACGTTGCTTAACAGTCAACAATAAATATTACCAATTCATAACAAGATACATAGTAACATAATAACAAAATATATAATCTAGTTGTGAACTTATAAATACTAAGTAATATGTATGTAGAAAAATTATATTAGATTTCATAATTAACACAATATATGAACAAAACAGGACTGAACCACATGAATACTGTATAGCCAAACTGAAACTTCACAAAACATCCCGTAAGCAAGATCAACAGTTCACAGCTATAAACCCAAATATCTACAAAAAGCAATATATTTATCCCTTTCAAAAGTATCTCCGTCTAAACATCCGTAAAGATGATTCACCTTTAGACAATCAGTTTTACTGAGCATAAATCTCTGGCCAATTTTGACACCTTTTTCTTTAGGCACTATCGTTGGCTTGTCTTCTGAGTAACTGTGGGAAAATCACAAATCATTAGTAATCTCTCTTTCAAATTCTTAAATGATGGAAATAAATGAATAGTTTTGCTTAATAAAGCTTCAATATGTACGTATGGACATGTATATATTTACAGTGGATGATCATATCATTGTAGGCCTATTCGTGCTGGACTAGGAATTGGCATTTCCTGGTGGTTTTATAGAAGTATTTTTATCTATGAACTCTTGCAATCCGTATATAAGTTTATATTTAGGCATACTATATTTCGTTTTTTTTTTATATACATATGACTCCGCTACGATGTTGTATTGAACAATATTATCACGAACATTGAAGTATCGACAAGTATTACTTTGATATTTGCATTTTGAATTTGGGTTAGACAAGGCATTCTGCCAAATACACCAATAATAATAATAATAATAATAATAATAATAATAATAATAATAATAATAATAATAATAATAATAATAATAATAATAATAATAATAATAATAATGATAAATAATAATAATAATAATAATAATAATAATAATAATAATAATAATAATAATAATAATAATAATAATAATAATAATAATAATAATAATAATAATAATAATAATAATAATAACTGCACATCCATTATATTAAATATTATGTAACGATAACGTTTCACAACAGAATTTACAGAAAGGAAAAAATTATTATATAAATACCGCATAATATATTGTAATATCCGTTATTATGGATATCCTATACATGTTTAAAAATAACCGTTTTTACGGACCGTTGCCAGTTCTTCCTGTCAAAATATTAAGGTCATATATGAATAAACACTGAACTGTTACCATACAGTCTAATCTTCTTCTTCTTCGTCTACATATTTTCCCACTTTTATGTGGGGTCGATTTTTCTGGCCAGTTATCTGTACTGGCCATATTTTGGTTTTGGCAAAATTTTTATGGCCGGATGCCCTTCCTGCCGCCAACCCTCCCCATCTACCCGGGCTTGGGACCGGCACCAAGTCTAATATGATAGGAAATGCAAATTAATGAAAACAACGAAAAATATTTGAAATACTTATTAATTTTGTGACCTTATCTGGTCACCTTTTCGAAGTACAATGCCAAGAGATACAGCTAGCAAACAAGACCATATGAAGAGAAGAAGAAAAAACCTGTCCCTCAAGGGAATTTAAAACGGATTAAGTGATATATCTCATAATTACCAGCTATGGTTAGTCAATAATCCCCAAACACTGGTCGCAAAGGGAAAACAAACAATAATGGACTTGAATTGTAAAGGATAGAAAATAAAATAAATGAATAAAATACATAAAATAAAATAAAACAATGGTGGTATTATTTACATGAAATAAAAAAAATATATATAAAAAACCTACATGCACATATATATACATGTAAAACCACATATCCATGCACCCAGTGTGTGGGGATTATCGACTAACCCTGGCTGGTAATTATGATTTATATCAATTAATCCGTTTTAAATTCCCTTGTGGGACAGGTTTCTCCTTCCTCTCTTCAAATGTCCTTGCTTGTTAGCTGTATCTCTTGGCATTGTACTTTGAGAAGGTGATCAGATAAGGCCACGATATTAATAAGTACTTTATATACTTTTCGCTGTTTTCTTTACTGGGCATTTGAGAACAGCAACCATTAATAAATGCATCCATAACTTCATCGCAATTTACAGATCCTAAGAATTGAGAGTAATCTGATCAGCGAGCACATGTTATTTCACAAGTCTTTTAAGTTAGATATTCATCAAGTTTTCAAGATCTCCAGTTGATCTTTTTATAAGATTAGATAAAAAGGATTGTAAGATATTAGGAATTGACGTTTCTTTAAATTTTACTAACACTGTTAATATAAGAACTTGGACAGGAGTCAGGGAACTCGTGATAAATTGGGACTTGAAACTTATTTAGATCATAATTCTTCGGGTAGGTTAGGTTAAATTATGTTTTGTTAATTTGTTTATAGAATTTAAAACTTCGTGTAAAGTTAAATCCCAATTTTTCAAGAGCTTCGGAGACAGCTTCTTTTTCTTGGAGCAGTTTTCTGCTCTTGTTAAGTTTCAGAATTTTCGGCGTGGGGCATAACGGTTAGTGATGAAGAGAATGAGATAAAAAAAAATACATCATACTGTACCTGAAAAAATGGGATCCGTAATGCATGACTGAATTATAATCGTAGTCAAAGGTAAAGGTTGTGTTCACTTCACTCTGTTTGTCGAAGTTATGAAGGTATTCTGTAAAATACAAAATACCGAAAACATTTCATTAGGATCCAACTAATTAAACAATTACATTCAATCATTCGCAGACATTTTTTTATTCGACTATCGCTAACATTGCAGTTTTTTTTCCTCCGATAAATCTACTGTATGAGGGAGTTTCAAGTTTTTACTTATATAATATTTAACCTCTTCAAAAACTTCTGCAACTCAAGCTTTCCCCCTCTCTTCGTTCTGATGGCTCCATAGTTTACTCTCTCACTGACATAGCCACTCTCTTTGGCTCTCATTTTCCTGCCAACTCTTCCGTAAACGATTCCAGCTCACCTGTCCCGCAATCTTTACCCCTCTCTGACCCTATACCCTCTCTTATCCTTTCTTCACACAAAGTTCATAAGGTTCTTCACTCGCTATAGACGACAAGGCATCTTGTCCCGATGGTATCCCTGCAATGTTTCTTAGAGAGTTTGCGGATGAACTGGCTCCCTTGCTTTGTCGTCTTTTTCCCCTCATTCTCTCAACCAGTATCTATCATTCGTCTTGGGAACATGCTCTAGTGCAACCTGTTCCTAAGAAAGGTGACTGCTCTATTCCCTCAGACTACTGACCTATTGCCGTAACCTCTTCTATCGCTAAAGTTTTCGAAACTTTGCTCAATGCTCACTTCTTGAAACACCTTGAATCTAACTTACTTATCTACGATCACCAGTACGGCTTCCACAAGGCAAAATCCACAGGTGACCTCCTGTCCTATCTTACTCATGTATGGTCATCTTCTCTGAAGAACTATGGGGAATCCTTTGTCGTCGCCCTTGACATCTCAAAGGTTTTTCTAGAGTCTGGCACAAGGCTCTCTTGGCCAAACTCCCTGCCTATGGCTTTACCTCTTCTCTCTGTTCTCTGATTTTCAGTTTTCTTTCTGACCGTTTTATATCTGTAGTTGTTGACGATGCAACATCTAGCTCATTCCCTGTTACCAGTAGTGTTCCACAGGTCTCTGTCCTTTCACCTACTCTATTCATTCTCTTCATCAATTATCTTATACAATCTCCATCTTCCTCTCTTCTTCAAGCCTTTGTCGATGATTCTACACTTCACTTTTCCTCTGCCTTTTCTTCACTACCTTCATCTGCTACTCGTAATCAGTCTCGTATCACACTTTCTCCTACTCTCAATTCCAATTTGCATAGGGTATCTGAGTGGGGCACCCAAAATTTAGTTAAATTTAATACCTCCAAGACACAGTTTGTAGAGATCTCTTTTTCTTCTCCTCCTGATAGTCCTATTGTCTTCGAAGCTAACGAAATTTACCCTCTTAATTCTATCAACATATTAGGAATCCATATAGCCTCTAACTTGTCTTGGAGGAATCGTATAATCCAAATTTGTAAATCTGCATCCAAGAAATTGGGGATTCTGTTTCGTTTTCGTTATCACTGTTACTTAAAATCTATAAAGGTCTTACCCGTCCCTGCTTAGAACACTGCTCACACATCTGGGGTGCTTCTGCTTATACTTATCTCCTTGACAGGGTTGAATCTAAGGCAGTCAGACTCATTAATGATCATTCTCTTACTTCTAATCTGGTTTCTCTCTCTCTTTGCCGTAAGGTATCATCCCTTTCTCTTGTCTATTGCTACTTCTTCCATTGCTGCTCTGATGAGTTGGAGAGTTGCATTCCTCCCCCACTGCCGAGGCCACGTAAGACTCACCAAGCGACATCATCTCAAAGGCACCGTGCAGAGATTTGTAGCTTGCGGATTGGCTGGTGCAGCGACTCCTTCTTCCCATTTACCTCCAGACTCTGGGACCCTCTCCCTCCTTCTGTCTTTCCTAATTCTTATAACCTATCTTACTTCAAAAAGCAGATCTATCATCATCCCAGGACCTAATCCTCCATATCTCTAGGTCCTCAGTACTTTTACTATTCTTTCAATCTGTCCTTTCCCTTTGCGTATCATTACCTCATCTCTGCCTTGTCCATAACCTTTATCTTTTCCTTTGTCTTAATATTTTCTTGTGCCCGGGCCTTTATTGATGAAGGCATTCGCTTTCTTGCCTGTTCCGGTGTCACACTATAACAAAAAAAGTATCTCTCAGCTACACCATTTTTATCTATACTTTTATATATAAAAAAAACTTATACAGCTTACAACAAAAGTAGTAGCAAGTCTTTGCTAAAAAGCACAATTTTTGGTTATAAATATAACTGTAGCTAATTGATGAGCTTTTACTACAAGTAGCTAATCGGATTTTTGACTAAATTATAACCAATTATTATAGGAACCACCGCAAGGAAAATTCCTATAAACAGACAGTAGTAAAATAAGCAAAAATCTATACATTGCACATTAGGATAAAATTCTCATCAAAATCTCTAGTTTTCAAAGTTTCGAGCTCTATACAACGAAACAAAAGGCAGTGAATTAATTTTTACCAGAAATGATATTATCTTTCATGATGGTGACGTGGTCATCTCTATCGGATCTCGCTTGTTCGTGGAAGAGTCCAAGAGCATGGAGGAACTCGTGAATGGGTTTGCCCACAGTACCCAAACACCTGTTGGACAGAGCGTCTGGTTGCTGCAAGGAAAGTATCTGCTGTCCTCCTTGTTTCCCAACATATGACCAACACCTGAAAAGCACATTTTATTTTTATACATATATTCTAAGCCTTTGAAACAAGTTAAAAGAAGTGTTCTGCTATAGTATTTACATATATTTGATTTAATGAATTTTACCAAGGCTTTAAAACACTAGAGTTATGCCGATGATTTACCAGGTATTAGTAAAGTGTGAGGTAGCTGCTACTTTTAGGTAGAAATTATTAAAGAAAATCCTTTTCTATTTTATTTCAGATGTTCATAAACCACGTCACGGTATCTATCTAAAATATGAACAATTCCTGCAGCTGCTTTCAAAATCTTTTCCTTTTCCTGTTTTTTTTACTTCATTATGAGACTCCCTTGTCATTTCTTCTTCTTCTTTTCAGAAGAGACTGTCATATGAGAATTCCACAAAATACAGTCAAGTGTGTCCACCTTGATTATTATTCTGAAGACGTTCATATTATTCATACACGATATTGCTTTGAGTTCCATGAATAAACCACAAGGTTATTGTCATCAGCATATATCTGGAGTCATTTTTCTCTTACGCAAGATGCTGTTTCATTCTCCACACAATAACAAGATACTCAGACTTCATGATTTGCAACTTCATTATCACCACGAATAACTGTTTTCAGTATATAATATATTCTGCCTTTTTTGAGAAGTTGAAATCTGGTACAGTTACTCAGAAAAGTTTGTTCCTAGTTTTAACATGGTATATTTTTCTGCAACCACTAGGATGAGTCCCAGATGCTGACGGTACAGTTTGGTAGAGTCCTGGAAAAATAGTACCTCTGCCTCTGGACATTGTATATTAAGTCACAGTCACTAGGATGAGTATGTATACATCTCTGAAGTTGATAGAATCTGGTACACTCAATTACCCTGTGGATGACACTAGCAGTGTGGTGAAGGTGAGAAATTGTGGCAGCCCTTTATCCCTATGAAGCTAAGAGTGAGAGATCGAGATATAGTAGCTTCTGGTTAATAAGTGCTTTGACTAGGCCTCCCTTGAAAAGGGAAGGGCAGGCACTGTGTGTACCAAGTTGTCTCCATTCTTTGAAACAAGATGACACATCTTGGCACAGTGAATAGGAAGAACCACTCCACTCTCATTCTTAGATGGTATATTTTGAACAGTCATCTTGACAGCATGTGTTCCATTTTTAAGCTAATACATTTAAGTATAGTTATTCAGAAAAGTTCACCTTCATCTTTTAATATAGTGCATTTCTTTCGTTAACTCATAAAGTTTGCCTTCAGGCAGCACTGACAACCCAAAAAATTTCAAGTGAAATTGTGCTTAGTGACTGTAAAGAAACAGAAATTCATAATGACATCATGAACTTAGAGCTTAAAACATTATCCTGTTGTAATAATAATAATAATAATAATAATAATTATAATAATAATAATGATTATATATATGTATATATATATATATATATATATATATATATATATATATATATATATATATATATATATATATATATATATATATATATATATATATATATATATATATATATATATATATATATATATATATATATATATATATATACTTGCCTAGCATATAATGAAATGAAATAAAAACTTAAATTTACACAGAGAATAGATACTCAAACACTATCTCTCCCTTTTTGAAAACCAATGGCCTTATGGAGCATAACGGAATAAATATATTTTATGATACCATTGCGTGACATCATACAACAATCACAGATTGTCGTGTGAGTGCTTCCGCCATGAGCAGATTATTTCTGTGGTTTTGCTTAACCTGTTTTCACCTCTTGTGGCTATGGCCACTAAACAACTTTACCGAGACCATGTGCAATTACAGTTACTTTTATATAGTGTCAGTTACTCTTAGCTTATCAGGTTTTTTCAAAAGATATCGGTTTGTGTTTGTTTAAATTGAGTAACTATAAAAATATAATTCTTCAGGGAAGCATAACAAGGAAACATCGAGTTCATTTTGCAGGCTTCGAGTTTATCTTTACATATCACTATCATATTTAGGAATATTGTATGGCTGGAAGTTTTGCTGCTTGCCTGGGCTAAACAAAAGGAAGGAGTGCCTACCCCACATTATACTTTACCACCCTCTCGACGCTGCTGATTATTTCAAGAGGAAAGACAAATATATACGTGTCATATAATATGCAAAAGGTGGAACTGAGCTTTGTTTCATTCATATAGACTGCTGCTGCTCACTCAGACGTCTAGTAGGCTTAAGTTGGCATGTCAGTCACGAGACTTAACAGCTCATAGCCGAGAAGTCCGCTCATGCAGTCTCGTTGCGTGGGTCTTAAGCAAAGCGTTACCTCCCAATGGCTTGCTAGGCCTATCGTGGGAGGGGGATCGAGTCTGCTGATTAGTACTACAAACATAAAACTATCAACAAACTTGAAAGGGCAAGGTGGAATGCTACTAGACCTAGGTCCAATTTAAACAGCTGAGTTAAGATGACCTCAAGTGTTTGATCTTTCATGACAAGTCCTTCTTTTGCACAGTTCAGCGAGACTGCTTCATATACATGGGATGGACAGATATCTTAAAGACATTCAAAATTCTTATACAGTTCAAAAGAATTCAACAATATCTTACTGAATTAAATTTAGGGGAAAATGTCGCTTATTCTGATGGATATGCATGCCAATCGGATGATTTAACTTATGCAGGGTAAACATATTCAAAGTCATAAAAATTCAATTATAAATTACAAGTTCTCTCCAATATGGGAAAACATGCATGAGAGAAGAAATATTATGTCTTGGTGACGTGATCCAAAGACACTTCTTGCCCCTGCTAGCACAGTAAACTGGGACAGGTGGACGTGAAGGGTGGCCATGAGATGAAGCGGTGAAGGTAAACCAGTACGGCTGTCGGTCTTCACGGCAAAAGAGCCTTTCCTGTAGATGACTCATGCACGGTGGTGGTAGAGGGAGGAAATGTGGCAGCCCTTTATCCCTAAGGAGCAGAGAGGAGTGATCGAAGTATATTGGTGTCTGGTGAATATGTGTGCTCTGACTCGGCCACCCCTTCACAAAGGGGAATGCGGCCATAATATATGTATGTCCTATATGTTACTGAATTAGGCTTAGAGGAGAAATTTCTCTTACCCTGCAGGAGATTTCATTGGCCAGATCAGAAGGTAATCATTGACAGTGCCATCCCAGGGAACGAAATTGATACAAGTCAAGAAGTTGAGAGTTGCTATTGCAGTGTCGATCACATTCCATTCATGAGGTCCTGTAAAAAAAAACACAAGAGATATAAATTAAATAAAATTAAACTCAATTACATTAAATGAGGTTCATTTCATTTCCAGTTTGCACGGGTTATTAATACAAAAGCTTTAGTGATACGAGGTAATAAAAAAAAAAGTATTTAAGGATATAATTTGTGAAATGAAATTTAGATTTTTTTTATGCAAGTCCTATGCTCATATAATAATAATAATAATAATAATAATAATAATAATAATAATAATAATAATAATAATAATAATAATAATAATAGTAATAATAATAATAATAGTAATAATAATAATAATAATGATGATGATGGAGGTTACAAAGCACTCCGAGAGTACTTGGAAATTACAACAACTCTGAAAATAAGATTACTGGTTATTCAAAGTATTAATGACATAATATTTATATTATGAAAACTTGTCCTTTAACTTCAATATAATTTCTTTTATCTACAAAAGGCTTTCGAGTAAAGTTACTCTCTATTCAAAAGAAGAAACTAGTTGAAATTCAAATTAAAGTTTATTATAATTGCAAAAAAAAAAAAATGTAGGGAAACCTACTCACGATAGAGATGGCTGATGACGTACGGGACGGTACCATTTTGCCATTTTCTTTCGGGGAAAACCTCCCATTTTAGGCCTACTCGTATATGGGCTTGGTACTGCATTGATCACATGAAATGAGAAAAAAACATTATTACTTTGAGAGAGAGAGAGAGAGAGAGAGAGAGAGAGAGAGAGAGAGAGAGAGAGAGAGAGAGAGAGAGAATTAATAATTTGCTGATCAAACACTTTCTCTCATCAAAGCACTAATATCTAAGGAAAGGATAGAGGTGTCTTTAAATTTGGTAGCCCCTGCCAACTCAGAAGGCTCATTGAGTACATCATATGTAGTGTGCATAACAATCTTCCCAAACACTGGAGCTTGGGGCATTTAGATGATAACTAGTACAACCATTATTTGTATGCTCATATATTCATCTTTTTATTTCTTTATTAATTAATGTATTTATTGCATAAACCCCAAGAGTAAGGGAGCGACTAATGCAGGTTCGTGCATACCGCGGGGCATTAGAAATAGCATCCAACCTTAATCCCCTGGCTCCAACATATCTGTGTCCACCCCCAATTGAATGGGGATTATTTGTGACACATAAATGGTTATTTATGAAATAAACTTACGTTTGGGCCTAGTCCTGCCATATCTCCTTGATAGAATCCAGGGGTTACCTCCGGGTCTTGGTGATCTTGCAAGAGCTTTTCTTGAGCATTTGGCTCATAGTCCAAAACTGATAACATAAAAATAAAAATAAACACATACACATCATTGCACGAAACCAGATAAAAGAACAAATACTAACAAAATATGGTAGACTATAAATTAACAAAAAAGAAGTAAAAACATCTGAAAAAATAACATTCGTGATCCTATGCAATAGGCCTAGGCATATGAATACGTCTCTTTAGGCCTAATCTATATTTGAAGAGAATTTGTCTCTGGTACTTAATAAGAAATGAAGAATTTTTTTTCAAAATTGAATTGATGTTACCTCTCTGAAAATGCCGATTTAGAGAGGAATATATGCAATATTGCATCCTTTGCAGTAGGCCTAGTTACAAGAAAGCGTATCTTTAAGGGTTAATCCATGTGATCGGTTTTACGTCACGGACTACATTGTCTATTAAGGGCTAGGACGGTGCCTATTTGCGAAGAACTTTGGTTTTGGCCAGTGCGACCGTTACCTTGAGTGAATATCCTTTCTAGCCTCAGACCATGGCGGGTCTGGAACCCACACCTGACGAATAAAAGCCGTGAGAGTTACCGCTCGGCCACGTTGTCAATCTATAATCTAAGGAATATTGTCTCTGGTAACGATGAAGAAATCGTGACTGGTAATTTGGCAAAATAATGAAATATTGATCTAAATTTAACACGTGTTGCTTCTGTGAAAATGATGATTTTGAGAGAGGAGAACAATGACTAACTTATTAATAATGTAGGCTATATATCCATTCGTTTTTGTATTCATACATTAGAATTATGAATATTTTTTGCAAGAAACACACATAATCCTACTATTTCTCCAGAGTTAATCAAGAGTATATTAATGAAAAACATAGAAATGTTCTTACTATTTTTGAAGACATAGTCTGGGATATGAGGATACTGTAATCTTTTGACTTCGTATGCTTTGAAGATAGGCTGAATGGGACGTGGAATGAGGTTGAGAGAACGACCCCAGGACTGTCCCACGCAGGCTACCAAGGCAGCGACCATGCCCAATTTCAGCCACATTATTCTGTTCAATGTGAAATATGGAAAAACATTAAGAAGCAGAAAAAGTAGCAGCTTAAAGAGGAGCAAAAAATAAATGATAAACAATTAGAAAAAAACAGGTAGAAAGAATAATCAGTGTAATGGAGATCTACATATATTAAAAGATAAGGGCCTGAGGTGACGATGGATCAGATTTTAGGGGGAAGCGAGGTCATGAGAGTTAGGGAAGACAACTAGTTCTTGGGCAATAATGATTATAATTAGGAATATTGTATTGGAAACCTTCAGCCGATATATATAATGAAGCATTATCGTCAAAGAGATATTCGAGAAGACAAATATTTTGACAGCTATCGATATTATAATACTCTCTCTAAACTGTGTAGTAATAATAATACATATTTAATTATTCATTAATTACAGAAACAGACATTTCGATTTCATTTGTTCTGTTATAGAGTATTTACCTCTCTCTCTCTCTCTCTCTCTCTCCTCTCTCTCTCTCTCTCTCTCTCTCTCTCTCTCTCTCTCTCTCTCTCTCTCTCTCTCCTCTCTCTCCATTTTCTACTCTCTTGGGGTGGGGGTTGGACTATTGTTTTGGCGTTCCCCTGAGTGTCGTTAAATTCGAGTAAATAAGGCGGACCAGGGGGACTAATAATGCACCCCTTTTTATATATTCCTTCCTCGAAGAGTCAAAGCCCTGCTTCAACTTGACCATCCCCCTTATAAAGGGGACTGTGGCCTCTGCATAGTGAGAGATATTTTAGTAAGTGTTGGAGGAACTAGTTTTCTAATATCAAGGAGATGATCATTAGATTAGGTTTCGTTACAACTCAGCGGATTCATTACTCAAAGGAATTAACTATTTTAGCAACCAGGAAATTAGAAGCCTGTCTTATATAGGAGTTTGACGACCGCGATTATTTCACTTGTAGTTTTTTTATGATTGTGACACCAGAATGGGCAAAAAAATATATAAATAAATAAATCTTCCCTCTTTGGGCATGGGCACGAAGAAAACATAGAGAAACAGAGATGGGGAGTGTTGTGACTTGTCAGATGTGAAGGGATAATACGACATTTATAACGAATATCCAAGAATATTCGGTGTTGATGTAGGCAAATAGAGCCGTAATTAAAGGAAGAGTTTACAGAGATGGGGAGTATTGTGACTTGTCAGATGTGAAGGGATCATAAGACATGTGTAATGAATATCCAAGAATATTCAGTGTTGATGTAGGCAAATAGAACCGTAATTGAAGGAAGAGTTTACACCGTACTGTCCTGGACAGTCTTATTTAAGTCCTTAAGCCAATTACGTAGTTGATTTGCATTTTACTGAGTCCTTGTGTTTAAGTTTTCCCAAGTACGCAACTTTTCGTGTAGTTATCTGATTATTATCTTTCCACTGAAATTTATTTAGTACATTATTCTTATAGCAGTTATCAACCTCATATGCAACCTTATATATATATATATATATATATATATATATATATATATATATATATATATATATATATTTATTATTAATATAATTATTATTATTATTATTATTATTATTATTATTATTATTATTATTATTATTATTATTATTATTATTATTATCATTATTATTATTATTATTATTATTAATATTATTATTATTATTATTATTATTATTATTATTATTATTATTATCATTATTATTATTACTATTATTAATTATTATTATTATTATTATTATTATTATTATTATTATTATTATTATTATTATTATTATTATCATTATTATTATTATTATTATTGGCTGTCTTTGTTGTACGTTGCTCTGCTACCTGTTATCTTCGCCATTTGGTCGAATCTGGTAAAGGCTGTTGAATATAAATTGTTTGGGGGAAAAATCGAACAGGTTCTGCTGAAGACTTTATCTCTTGTGTTCTACCATAAACAGCCACATGACTTTGCATAATAATTGGGTCCTGGTCCACTTAAATATGGAAACCATGCGGATAATTCAACATGTATATGATGTGGCCATCAAGCAGATAATACCCTATCACGGATATACGCACATACACACACACACACACACACACACACACACACACACACACACAC